>NW_019774659.1:73905-108002 GCF_001039355.2 Lingula anatina | reverse complement strand
CACCCTGAGCTTCAGAGCTAACTTGACACTAACCTCTTCACTGTAGCCTATCTCCATCGTGTCAAGTAACCTCTGACGAAAATAGTTTGACCTAGTTTATATAAGCCAATCAAATCCATGTTTCAAAATTTTTCACCAAAGTTTGGTGAAAACGCTGATTGGTTGACCGTCAATCGGCAATCCTCGGCTGATTCCGCAAGCTCCTTACTAACAACATAGTTCTTGTCGAGTGCGGAGACATCCGAGTAGTTCCGAGTGTATTACCGTACACAAAGAAAGCAAGGCGAGTGACTACGATAAAGAATGTGTTAAGTTATCTCTTGATTCTTTGCAAAATATGAGTAAATCGGAATTGAAACCATAGGGTCTAGCAGTTTGAGGCCCTGCATCATTATCTACTGAGAGACGATGTTATTTGCGTGCTGCCCACAGGTTACGGCAAGTCCCTGATATTCAGCCTTATCTTTGATTGGTCCGGATTTGAACAAAGCGCGCTTTGACTCGTTCGCGTTCATTGGCTAGATCGTTTAGTGAGTCATTGAGTGCGGGCTTTTAAATTTGATTGGCGGGCGGCGGAGGCAATCGAATCTGGTCAGAGGTTACTTGACACGATGGAGATAGGCTGTAGTGAAAAGGTTAGTGTCAAGTTAGCTCTGAAGCTCAGGGTGATTATAACGCATCCAGGCGAGAAGTGTGGTTACACGAGTTACACCACGTCTGAGTCTTTTGTTCTTTACTTCGACCGTGGTCTAGTGCAGTTGCCGTACAACTTTCGTTCGGCTTCCGTGAACATTGATAAAGGCTCAGTCACAAATGTCGGCGATCTGTCGGGGATTAGTTTTGGCCGGGGGTCGTCGTAGAAAATAAAGAATCCTTGAACAATCCTAGCAATAATCCTAATAAAAGTGGAGCAGTCACATTGTCTGAGATTTTTTCAAGGATTTTGACCCGGTTTTGTCGAAAAATCATGGGATTAGCCTCCGATTGCATCGGAGGCGATCGGAGACGATATCTGCGTGTGTCTTTTCTTGTAATTTTTTCCCCCTGGGTATATGTGACTATATATTGCAACTAGTCTCAGATTATTCGGAGGACGCCTCCTATTAATCGGAGGTCATCGTAGGTCATTGGAGATTGTGTCTGGGATGCCCAAAATGGGTGAAAAATCTTGCGAGCAATCTAAAAATTTTAAGTTCATGGTTGGGGACCGCGACGGGTGTGGCGATGTCTAAAAAATCTGCGACAACCCGCAGGCGTCCGGAGAGCGCCTCCGACGGGTGCAAAATCGTGAGATCTGTCTCAAGATTTTGTTCAAATTTCCCGGGTTTTACCCATCCCCGACACATCGCAACTGATTTGTGACTGAGCCTTAAGTAGTTAGCACAGTCCCTACGGCTGTTATCCTTCACCTTCAAAAGTTACACGATGGACGTGCTCTTCACGAACGAAATCCCACGTTTTCCCCAATTTTTTGGCCGTATACCAGACGTAGAATCCCGTGCGTTGGGTTGGGACCCAGGCTTTAATCTACGTTATGCCTTCTTACACCACCAAAGGTGCAAGGGGAAACAAAACAACAACAACGAGTTCAGCCATTATCACAATCCAGCGAGAAATGTCCGTACTAGAACTGTACAATACCATCTACGGTATTGCTACGACCCATTGACACATTATTTTTAAAATTGTAATAAAAATAAAATAAAATAAAATAAAATAAAATAAAATAAAATAAAATAAACAAATAAATAAAATAAATAAACAAATACATAAATTAATAAAGGCCGTGGTTTCGTACGGCCAACTCCTGCGTCCGCACAAACGCTGCGCGCGGGGGTAAATACGGGCAATGTAGGTGTGGGGTAAACAGAAGAGGGTTTGCAATAAAAATCAAAATCAATCCCGTCAGTATTCTTTGCTGTCAGCGGAAATCAGCGATGTACATATAATATTGGGCAATTTAATAAAATAAAGAATTGCAATTTGTCTGAATGTAAATGTCGCATAATTACAGGGGCATAAAGTTTCAAATTTAAAACAAGGAACGGTGGCACAGATAATAAAAACACATCGTCCTTAAAATGGGAGACCTTTATCGTAATTTTTGGACCTGTCTTTTGAAAGAGTATCCTTGTCAAGCAAATATACTTGCTGTTTTTTTAATTTAAACACAGACATTTCGTTATCATACCAGCTATCCTATATCTTCAATTCTGAACAACACAGACAGTTGAGACTGTCAGTAAAGTGATATTAGATTACTCTCAGATGTGATGGTTAAATGCTCAAAGAACCATGACAACTTCACCTTGCATTTGGGCTCATTTAACAAGCTATATTTATATTGACAGATGAAAACGTTTTTTATAGCAGTAAACAAATATGATGTCGTATATGTGTATATGTGCAGATGTGTAAAACAAAACAAAACAAAACAAAAAAGACCTCAAGCGTCCAACGTCTCTTGGGTCAGTCAAAAATTGAAAAAAAAAATTGCTTTGCGTCATGGTGCACACGTGTATAAAGTTTTGGTTAAACATAGTGTGCAGTGGTTGTCACTGTTATTTTGAAGGGGAACAGCGATTCTGGAGTTCAAATTTTGAATTTTATTTTAATGTTTATCGTTTCTCGACAAAGAACTTTTCTTTCCAGTGTATTTACCAAGTGTTTTGTGTTTTTGCTTGCTTTCTTGAAGCTAATTTACCCGTGAAAAAAGCTGTAGTGCTTATACATTGAATTGTCATAAGCTGTGTCTGTAACTGTGCCTATATGCAATGCAAGGTCAAAATATATGTTTCTTATGTGCTTACATATCTAAAGGTAAGAGATGTTTTAAGCACGATAACAATTGTGTGAACATGTGTGAAATAGATGTGTGTGTGTGTGTGTGTGTGTGTGTGTGTGAAGGTTAAGTGCATTTGTGCCTTTTGTGTCTAATTTTTCGTAAGACTTTTGAAACTTTTTGAAAAAAAGACAAAAATTGCTTTTAACGCAAGAAACAAACCTTGTATGTGTATTTTTTTCGAAACACAGAATCAGCTTATATAATTTTAATTAAAATGCTTTTCATCTTATTTAACTTTTAGGGATTTTTTTCTTTCAGGCCACTATTGGACCGGTTGGTATGATCGAGACAATCCTAGTGGTAAAGGGGATTATGAAAATCTGTCTGAACAAAAGGTGAGAAAAATAATTGATTTAGGTCGTTCGATTAGATAAAGGCTGATATGAAAAAAATGAGAGAGAGAGAGAGAGAGAGAGAGAGAAATGGCCAGAAGGCAAAGGTAAGTTTTTTTTTTGCAACGAGGCAAATGGTTCGAAAAAATGCATAAATGAAGACGAAACATCTGTCACTATCATTCAGAAACTTGGTTACGTCTGTGGCGGATGCAAACCCATCGCCGTAGAATGTCGCGTGAAGTGCACAACCATAACGTTCACGCGGTGGTCTGGTTCAGCTCCAGATATATTGGAGAGCGGCTCACTTTTTTACCCTCAAAAGGTCTGGTATGTGTCAACTCCAAGCAAACCAACGGGCTCTGCAATGACTATGAGATAAGATACTTATGCCCAAGTACAAGTGAGTGCTACATGCATTGAGAGCATTGTACGTGTCGCTCTTTTAGATGTGTTTGTGCTGTACTGAACTGAAAAACAAGCAATTTAACTATTCTAAATTTTCCGCAGCAGTATATGTATTCGTTATCTCTTATTTTTACTTGATGTACCATTGTTATCACTGGATATTGTATATTTTCATTGTTCTTCTCAAACTCCTCTTATTTAGGAGGTACATGGACAAATTTCTTGGATAAAGACAACCCGAGCGGGACCGGTGACTATGAGGACTTTGCAACTCACAAGGTAAGGCTACCTACGCTGTGACTATACGTGCCCTTAATATACATGTAGTTGGACATTTGTATATTAACATTTTTACCTCTGCCAAGGTTATGTTTTCACCCCTGTTTGTTACCTCCCTCAAGGAAGTTATGTTTTCACCCATGTTTGTCTGTTTATTTTTCTGTCATCAACACAACTCAATAAGTTATGGACCGATTTTTGTTTGTTTATGAATCTGTCTGTCTGTCATCAACATAACTCAAAAGGATATGGATCGATTCTGATGAACTATTCAGGAACTGCCAGAAGTGGGTAACCTGAGTGTCAGAGCAACGTAAAATCTAGCTTGTTAAATATCAAAATATACCTTGTGATGGAGTCGCTTTTACTAGCTCTGACGAACAGCGGCCATGTTAGATTTCCATCAATCAAATAGATTTACTCACATAATTATTTATTTATATTATAATGATATTATATTTTTTATATTATTGACGGTCATCTTGGATTTTGAAAATTGATCAATGTGCCGCATGTAGCCACTGCCAAGAGAGTCCAAATTTAATTGGCTTTTATACCCCCAAAGTATTAAATTCTTTTAAAAATTTCAGGGAATAACATTCTAAGTATTTGACTATGGGACCCGGGGAAGTAGCAAACAGACTCTTGGGGGGTGGGGGGGGGGGGGGAGGTTATTGAACTGTCAGATAATCTTATTCCAAGAGTTTAGGGTCATGACTAACAAAATATTATAATTAACATAAATATGAAAAGGGAATATGGTTTTAATAAAGCTAAATATGCAAAAAACAAACTGGTTCTGCAGCTTTCTATCTTTTTCTGCCTTATGTTTTGACGGCCATTTTGGCTTTTTGCTAAGTGGTACTAAGTGGTAAGCTTATTCACTAGTACTGTTGTGCTCTCCTGATAGGATACAAGTTCAAAAAGCTGTTTACCCGGCGACTTCTGGTCATTTTTCTATTTTTCCTCATAAATTGACGGCCATTTTGAAAAAAAAATTAAAAAACAACAACCAAGCTAATTTTGTTTCTCTCGGCCTGAAGAATGCATTTCAGCAAAAAAAGGTTACAGAAAAGAACATTGCAGGGTTCGACTATTAGGCCTATGGGGTTGGCGACTCGACTATGTTTGCTTGCCCGATGTTTATATCCAAAGATTCATTGATTTGCCTGAAAGTAATATTTGCCTGAAAATTATCCAAGCCGAAAACGTCCGTGTAAATTTCTCTTTGAACTTGAAATACTTTATTACCACTAAAGCATCGGATCAATGAGCCTCTAAACAATGAGCCTGCGTGTACTCTCCAAAATGTGTCGCCCCTACTGCAATGTGTAAAATGAAACAGAAAAGAACCGATTTTAATAGCCATCTTATATTGCTCTCGGTTTTCAGACATTAAATAAACGTAATCTTTGCAATGGAGGTCGTCCGATGTGCGCCCGGTGCCGCGATAGATGGAGCTTATACCACTATTACGCAACAGGAGACAAGTACAACACCAACTATGACTGTAGCTGGGAGAATGGCTTGGTCTGTACTACAGCAGTCAACGGGAAGTACTGCAAGGACTACGAGGTGCAGTTCAAGTGCCCAACCATTGGTATGTAGACTTACACACCGTCGAGTGTGGACCGGATACACTGACACAAAAAATAGACTCAACCGATTCCTCAAAAATACTCCAGGCTTCTTGAGCCCCCCCCCCTCTCCCCTCAAATTATCAAGATCATCAACAGCACAAGACTCATTTCATTCCTTTTGAGCATTAATGCTCTTCCGTTGAATCTTAGTCCTTTGAAAACTTGACCAGAAAGACTCAAATGGCCCAGTTAAAATCTCTGTCACTATGTTCTACTCTCGTTATACGTCCTTTGTTCTACTGTACATTATTTCAGAGAGGGATTAAAAGTCTTCCGTACTGTATCGAATAACAATCACAATCGTCAATGATCAACAAAAATTGAGACATTTTGATAAATTGTTCTGTCTTTATCATGCAATTGTGAATTGTCTTAACTTAATTGTATAAATGGCATTTTAATAAATGTGTTTGCAAGAAAAGCTAGCACAGGTTTTTTGTATATGGATTACATTGAATAGTACTTCACGGTCATCTGTTCATTTACAATTGGAAATGCACCCTGGTGAGCGATTCCCATGCCCCCATATACTGTATATTGATATTTTTTAAATCCCAGTAAACTTTTCCAAAACGTATTTTGGAAACTGTGAATACTTTTGCAAAACATTTTCATAACATTTTAGCAACGTTAATGTGCTTGGTGGGTAGGCAGAGTAAGTCAAATTCAAATCATCATTATCGATACATTTTTTATTGATCTTCTAAGTAGAACTATATGGCTCCTTACTAATATGAGTCCCATTTTGAGGCTTTTAACAGCCTCTTCCCGAGTCCAAAAAGAGAGTAGAAACCTCTCCTTGAGTACGCAGAGAGATCAATGTCTTCAGAGTCCATATGTGCCTCAATTTCCTGGAGTCCCTGGTTTTACTTGACTTCCCAAGAGACTCAGCTAGATGGATTTCCTTTTTGGTTGTAGACTCAGATGAGTCGCTGCCGGGGGAGTCAGATTTTTCATTATGAAAATCTGAATGGGGAGTCAGATTGTCATAATGAAAATCTGACTGGGGAGTCACATTTTAGGGGAGTCAGATTTTCATGGTACACCGGAACATCTTTCTCGTGTCGACAGTTTTTTACTTATTTTTTTTTTACTCTTTGTGGTGAGGAGAAATTGTTTTCTAGGTTTTTGTTTTCTGTGTGTGGGTACCTGGATGAGGGGGGTAAGTGTGAAAGGAACGCACAGAACTCACAAAGTCAAAAAACCCGTCCACACACGCATGCACCTAGAAAATATTTCATTGTCTAATAGTCGTGTTTTATTCATATAAAAATAAATTGTTGTTCAAATTATATCGCGGGATAATCAAATTCAGTCAACTCCCTATATTTGAGACTACTAGTAGTCTCTGTTGGTCATTTTTCTTTTTACTACTGCTTTCAATTTCTTATAAACACAAATAAGCAATTGAATACTCATGCAAGTGCGTGCAATTATACTTTAATACTATATATCACAGGCACCTGTCCTTCATGCGCAAAATGGACTCGGTGGATAAATAGAGACCGCCCCGGCGGTACCGGAGACTTTGAGCATGTGGGGCATTTAGGAGTTAATCCGGTAATCCTAACTTGAATGTCTTCTTATTTACTTTTAAAATGCTATAATTATATTTTAATGCTATAATTTTTCTTGCGGTGCCATAATGGTTTACATGTCCTACTTCATTTATTACACATTAAGCCATTTACAGGTGTACATGTGTGTTAATGCAATAACAAGTGCCAACAGCGCTATTTCAAGCTATAGGATTGCTAAAGGACGTTCGCATATTTAGAAATTAGCTATATGCATTTAAAATGGTTATAAAAACCTTTCTTTTCCATTTTTGGTCAAGTCCTAGATACACGTTAGCCATTATTAGCGCTCTCTGTATATGCTATCCCAATCTTGACCCTCCCCCCCCCTTTGTACTACGCCAGTAGGAACATTTTAAATACAGTAAAACCTGAGAAATTTAATTTTGCATTGTCATTATACTTATTGATTCATTTCATTAGAATCAAGTATGGCATTGTTGAATTAGGAATATTTTTGCCAATTGAATACTTGTGTCTCGGTCTGTTAATAGTCTAGCTTTCACTGCCATCAAGGTTTGACAGCGTGTCTCTATACCATAATATGAGCAGAAATATGGTAATGAGCAAAGCATTTTTCTTAAGATCTCTAAATTGACAGTAACTTGGTTGCAAGAAATAGCTTTACGTGGTAACAAGTGTCTTCTTTTTTCAAGTGCTCCGGTCATGAACCAATTGATATCCAATGTCGCGTCAGAGGAACCAATCAGCCGTGGGATCAGGCGGGTCAAGTAATCAGAGACAAGTGCGATCCCTTGTTAGGGTTTGTCTGCATCAATAGTCAGCAACCGAGAGGGCAGTATTGCAAAGATTACGAAGTTCGTTTTCTTTGTCCATAATTTGACTCACTGTCATATATTCAGACAGCAAATTACGAGGAAGAAGTGCCACAGGGAATTTACTGTTGAATGACATGTAACAAAACTTTAAAATAACCGAAACTTTGTATGAGACCGGCTTCATGAAATGCACCTTTTTGTAAACTGACTTTGATTTAAATTACGTAGCAGTTGCCATTTTGAAAACTGTTGAAATTAACAAAAATACACTTTACGCAATGTACGTAATTGGAAGCACAATAAATTGAACTTCTTCCTTGATCAAAATTTTGTGTAGCGTATTCACAATGAAACCATATGGAGGTTTTGTAATTACACCACAGATCCCTTATATATTGAACGCGTTTTAAAATTCGCCAAATGACATTTTTTTATGTTTACATATCCTGTAAATCTACTTATCTTTCCCAATTCAGACCTTAAAATCTAAAGTCATCTAAATAAATGTACCTAGCTGGCGTCGATAGTTCCTTCTGAAGATCTCTGAACTGCACAGGTAAAAACACCACGTTCTAATTTTCTGGACAGAAGTTTGTAACTAAATCAGTGTATTAAAATCGTAGAGTACAGGGACGTGCAATGCAGTGACTCCTTAGGAGTAAAAATTACGTTTTTAAAGAAAAATTCATTTGGCTTGTGCATGCCTTATATCGTGCCTTTAATAACGAAGAACACGGAAATTAAAACAGCTGAACAGTAAAAACATGAATATAATGATTAAATAATTAATTCATTTGTTTATAGATATGTAACAGCTCGAATGCATGGGTAAGTTGAACCTCCAAAACAACAGCTATGATAGTTTTGATAATTAAGAACGCAGTACACATGCGTCTTAGCGCTGTTTACGTAAGTACATTAAACTAAAACTGCACAAGTGAATTAAACTGAGATTCATATTTCACAAGAAACTGCATGTATATACTCATAAAACTTAATGTGAGTATTTAAACAATGTGCTTTGACTTTATACGTTAGTTAGACTGTCGTCGCTTGATTAAAAGAGGAGAATAAAATGGCATGTCAGATACTATGTGAACACTGACTGTGTCCCTGTTGACTTATGCAGATGAAGGAGTTATGTAATATATACAGTGTGATATTAATAAGGGTACACTCTGATGTCATAATAGAATTCTGAGCCATCTTGTTCTAAATTATACTAGGATGCTGGTAATACGTGAAACGGAAAAAATCACGGCGTTTCGACCTTACACTAATATTTCTTCAGGTGAACTAATTTTAAATTGTCACTGGTATCACGTGGTGACAGTGTAGTTGGGATCAAAACACACTCGGGGATTATCCAGGAAGACGCGCAAGATTTGGCTACGTTATGTAGATGACACTTTTGTTATTATGTGAATTGAACACTTTCTTCGGGTACATGTATACCAGTGAGGTGGATAGCAACATTGAACTTACACAGGAGTAATGTCACAGCAATACTTGTACTGTCCCGTTTCCAGCCTGTCACGTCTCACTTGTTAACCTTCGGAAGTTTTAAACAAAAGCTGGTTTGAAAACGCAACAACTGACAGATAAAGTAAACTTAATAATGGCCCGTGCCTTTGTAAAACAAATAAATCACTTTCTACTTGAGAAGAATCACACTATTTACAATTGATAAACGTTTCTGTAATTAAAATAAAACTGGAAATTAGTATCACGAAAACAGTATCACGAAAACATGATTCATGGCAATGGTGCTGGTAATAACGCAAGTGATAATAAACAAAATAGAGAAAGTAAACCGCCAGTGATTATATCTCACTACACTTAAGATAAATATAAGTTCATTTAAATTCATTTTAGAGGAAGTAGCGTTCTTCGCCTTTTATTCACTGTTCTGTTTCTGCCCACTGATTCTTATAAGAAATCTCGGGACACCTCGCTATGTCCACGATATTTTATGTATTTGCATACATTTGTTTATAAATTGACTCTTTAAAATAGATCCACGGGCATGGTCAATCGGGCAAAACCATGACTGGGTATCTTACCTTTCATTTTTGAGTAGATAAACGCATTACTAATATTTATGCATGTAGGATGTCACTGTCGCTTGCACTTTCGTCACAATCTTAGACTATTTAATTCCAACCGAGTTCCACCGAAGAGTCGAGTTCTCGATCCTGCTGAAATCCTAGTGCTGCTTAACTTGTGCTCGTGGTGAGTATCTGAACTATAAAGCTTAGAGTATTACTTGTTTGTAACTTCTCTTTATTGGAAAATCTTTGGCAGATTTTAAGTATTCGTAATCATATCTTGTGTCAGTTTTATCTAACAGCTAATGTTTTGTAAATATTTCTGGGGAATGGATGGACAATCCACTTTCCTATGGAATAGTTCATTTGTCTAAGCATGCACGGAGTTTCCCCAGTAGGTCTTAAGCTTAAACGTATTTATTTGAACTATTACAGAAACAGTCTCTCTCTCTCTCTCACACACACACACACACACACACACACACACACACAGTATAGATAAGAAATCTGCTTTGCACCACTGAAGCCACTAGAGTACATTGAATTATACCTATAGTAGAAATAAAGCCACTACAACTGTATGCAATGTGAATCCATACATAAGATGACATTTTCGGTAAAGCATCACTAAATTACTCTCTCTCTCTCTCTCTCCCCGAAATAACCCTCTCTCTCTCTCTCTCTCTCTCTCTCTCTCGCACACACCCACACACACACACACACACACACACAGGAACATCATCAACAACAAACAAACAAAAAATAGACCTTTAAACAAACAAATAAAACTGCTCTGCATCTAAAACCACTGAAATATATCGAATTACATAAAAAGCATAAATAAATAATACATAAAATGCTTATATTTTCTTAAAGGATGTTGCCTTATTCATTAGCTTATATATGTATGTATGTTTCTCTAATGCACCGAAAGTGAAAGTGATAGTCATACGCTTACATTTGGTTAAGCTCCTGGGCTCGGAATCTCGAAAGGTTCGCTATGTTGCGCACGCGCTCTAGCATGGCTAGCGTGCGCTATCCCGTATCACGAAAGCTTCGCAAATCCCGGTGTGGCAGGAGTGCACGTCCTCGTATCGCAAGTCCGCCCGGACACTAAGTCCTGGGTATGCAAGTCCTAGGGCATGCATTGTTGGGAATGGAAGTCCTAGGACATACGTTACTAGGATTCAATGTCCGTAGGACGAAGGCTCCCAAGTAATGCAAGTCCTACGTGTAGTAATGCACGTCGTAATGGGACGTGCGTTCCTAACATTTTAGTAACGCATGTCCTATATAGTTTACAGCAAGAAATGACATAAATAAATAGAAATAAAGACATACTAGTTTTAAAGATATAATAAACGTTTGCTTTATTATATTTATATGCTATTTTATCTTTATATTTTACGATGTTTTCCGATAGGCATTTTATATGCATATTAATGAAAAAAACAAAAACAATCTATTTATTTTATGTGCATTTTTCATCTAGTAAACGAAAATTTTGACGTGTTAACGCATATTTTTGGCGTACTCCTCCCTTATTGCACAATATGTATGAGCCTGGTTTGCCCGATATTTTTTTAATAAGGCACCATCCAAAGGCATCTCTTATTTTCATCCTTTGAGGTATGCGTAAAGTGTATATTATTTCATGTCCTTTTCTACTGGGGTGTGCCTTTTGTGTTTTCTATCCCTCTCTCTCTTTTTCAAAACCTTATTCCTAAGAGAAAAATCACTTTACACAAAACGCGGGATCTCCGTTCTTAGATTTATTTTTCGGTTTACACTCGCTGAAATTAAAAAAAAAAAAAACTCAAACTCGATGGAAATTTGCTCTTGGAAAGTATGGGCTGAGATTTAAGACAAATCAATACAGTTTAGAAATTGAAAATTACAATATATGTATATAATATTATGTAATAACCCTTTGATATTTTGGTGCTTTGACACTTAAAAGACAAAACAAAAAAAAGTTGCAAATGTAATGAGCACGGAATTTCGAACACATATTATACATTAAATACACTATTAAACATTTTGCTATAAGTAATAAATAGGATTAAGGGGGAGGGGAGGGGAGTAAGGTCATGTCAAAGGTAGGTCTCGAACCCATAGATGCAACAAAATGATTCATATAGTCTTACCTTGTAGTCTTGCACGCTAACCACTACAAACGAGCTGAAGTAGCAAGCCCCTCATTTTTTGTCTCATATATGGCTGACCAGAAGGATTTCATATACATTTATAGTTTTATCATTTTACAGTATTATTGGCTAAGGATAGGACTTTCCAATGGCCGGACTTTTATTACTGTCATAGGTGTAACAGGAATAAAAGTCCGACAGTAATACAAGTCCTACCTACTATAATTACGAACCAGGAACCTACGTCCCTGTAGGACTACTATTCCCAAGTAATGTTAGTCCTACAGACAACCACTACCAGGAACCGAGGTCCAGGACCTCGGTTCCTGGGGGACTTGGATTACTGTTACATCGGCCGTGCGCTAATCTCCAAATCGCCATTAGTTTCGAGGCTATTATTTGCGGCGATACAAACTAGACGCAAGTGTTTTTACGCATGTGTACTTGGTTAAATTATATTGAAATCGTCACGACGGCTAGTTTTGTTGTTATAAGAGAAAAATGCCAGGAAAATGCTAAAAGGTGTGTGAGACGTATAGATCCTATGGTAGAGTTCCAACCCCATATTTTCCATCAGAGATACCGCATGACGCAGGAGAATGTACTCAAACTGACCAATATTATTGAAGAACCTCTGAAAATACCGACTACGAGGTCTTGAGCACTGTCACCCACTACCCAAGTTCTTGCTGCTTTACGTGTACTTGCATAGGATCTCTGAGTCTCACACACACTTCCATATTCTCCTGGTATTTTTCTCTAACTCTCAGTTGGTTCATTTATGAATCATTGTGGGATGAATAAGGATTATTTTTCATTAAATAAAATTAAATATAATAATGCAAACTGATTTTCTCTTTAAAATGTCATATTTTATTATATTTTGCATATAATACTAAGAACTGAAATTTTAAATAAGTGTACAAAATGACAAAGGTGTACAAATTTAATTAAATATAACAGCTAGTGTTCATGCAGGAAATTTAATAACAAATTCCAGGAATCAAAAAGACTGATACTTTAAGTCAATTACTTTTGAAGTACACTTTCAATGCAAATATGGCAAAATAGTATCACTATTAAGTTTATGTAAGAAACAAAGCAGACGGTCAAGTTATATTTTACATATTTATTTTATTTTATGAAACAATAACATGATGAAAATATAAAATGAAATATAAAAACAATTTTATAAACAATTTCCTAAATGTATATACTTGTCTAAATTAAAGTTAATAAGTACAATATAAAAATAAAGTCCTTTACAAGGACAAAAGCAAATGAAAACTATCCATTATAAAATATTTGTAACAAATTCCAGTTCTTTGCTGAGGTCATAAACTTAATTAGTTTAAAATACAGTACTGAATGATCAAACTGATTCACATATTGAAAATTACTTAATGAAAAGTACTGAAAAATTATCAAAAAGAAATTGCATAAATTTAAGGAAAAAAATAATACAGTCAAGTTGGCATTTTAAATATCAGCTGTATGTAAATCCTTATAATCATTCTTGTACGTAAAAAAATAAGTAACAAGGTTTTATTTTTCATTACATTTGTGGTGGCAGGGTCCACAATAGGGATTTTGTCAGTTTTGATACAATATAACATAATACTCAACAGCATATTCACTACAAAATTAAAATAATATAAGTATTATGGATATCCAGACAATGTGAGTAAAAAAGGTCTTCAAGTTGTGTCTCACCTTGAAAATGCTAATATGTGAAAAAATTAATATTTCACACATTCACAGACAAAAAAATTAATAAACAAAAATTATAATTTACCAAAATTAATTTGATCTGGATGGTTTTGAAACAAAATATTTTAATAATTTGTAACTCTCCTTATGACAGTTTGACATTTTCCTTGCAATGTATCCTTTGAATTGCATACAGTAATATGGTCCAATCCAGGTGATATTTAAATTTGACCTGGATTTTATGGATAATCATCAGTTCTGTTACCTTTAAGACAAAATATGCATTTTTTTATTTAACATGTTATCTGTGAAAGTTCACAGTACAGGGATGATGACTGCAACAACAGATGCAACTAATGGCTAGTACAGTTATGTACAGTACTTAACATACAGCTAGTATGTGTCTTGGCAAAAACATAAAATATCATGATCCCAATAAGATGCACTCACTGGTAAGTATCTGCAAGAGACTCACACTTCAGTACATCCAACTTCACTTCACAGTATTCTGTTATTTTTCCAAATAACACTTTGTTACTTTTGTCAATTTCTAATCTCTCCCTTTCTAACTGTAAACGCTCTTTTTCTACTGTCAACCTCTCCTCCTCTAGCGATCCTTCTCTACGTTGTAAAGCCTTTCGCTTACATCTGAAATTTGAAGATGTATGTAATTAATGATTAAAAATAAAAATGATATAATAAGAACTCAATCTTTTCAATGTTCTGAATTTTACAGATACTGTACTTTTAAGTCACTGTGATAATTTTTCATAAATGAACATTTTCCTGTTGAGTTGCAGCAACAAAAATGAAAAGCCGACTATCCGACAATGTTGAACGCTTGCATAAGCTATATGTTTGAAATTACCAATAAAGTTTCATTTGTTAATAGGTATAGAAATCAGTATAAATATATAGAGATATATGTATGTATAAAATATGCCTCCTGGTGACTGGACATTCCAATAGGGTATGTCTGTGAAACTCAGTGTTGAAGTATTCATATTCACAGAGTCTAAGTTAATTACTCTACTTAATATCATCTTGAGGTTCTTTAAGTAATTAAATATCAAACGAAGTTAGCCATTATGCAATTTAATATACAAATTCATTTTTAATATGTTTGAGCGACCATTGAGCATTCTTGCTGCGTTCTCTGTACCTTCATCGGCGTTCAGTGGCGTCTATTCTACGATCATTCTGCATCCTGCATGACCGATGAGCGTTGTTTGGGCGTCCTTCTCTATATTCTAACTCATATTTTTTCATCGGTTCTAACCAGGTCATCCTATGAAGAACATTTCCAGCCCACAAAACAAATAAATGGGAATAAACTACAGTGGTGCAATGGACTGATATAAGATGCTCATTGTTATCATTATAAGAAGGATGGACATGCTCTAAAAACGAGAAAGTATGACTGACACAATATATTGAATATTTGAATCCGTTTTCAAATGACGCATTCTGATAAAAGCTCTGACAATTAATGCATCTTGTAAAAAAAGACAAAATATTAGTTTTATAATAACCTCAAAAAAAAAAAAAAAAATTGATCGTTTCACGAATTTTAGGGGAAAAAAACAATCGGAGGCTGATATGAGACCACTGTTGTCCTTAGAATCCCTGTCTGGTGAAAAATACCTCAGCAAAGACCCGTCTGAGAGTGAAAAAAATGTTCTACGTGCCGAACAATGGACGATTTTTGAGTTTTCATTCTACAACCAAAGCGATGCTTGTGCCCCCTTTCTAAGACCGCGGCAATGCTTGTGCGTCCTCTCTGCGACCGCAGCGATGCTTGTGCGTCCTCTATGCGACCACGGCGATGCTTGTGCGTCCTTTCTGCGTCCATTGAGCGACCATCCTACATCGCGTTCTCTCGACGATTGTTTTGAACATGCTCAAAACGCCGCGGCCATGGCGTCATCGGCGATGCTTGAACATTCTTTGTGCGACCTTGGCGATCACTGTGCGTTCTTTGAGCGTCCGACGGTGCCCTGGCCAGTTTCATGGTTGCACAAGGGACGCAGAAAGGACGCCGTCCAGTGTAAAGGGGGTTTTAGTGCGAGACGTGAGGTCATGCCATTTTTTCCTGACCTCTCGGAAACTTTATATGTGAAACATTGTTAACTCTAGAAGGAAAGCATTCATAATTTTAATAAAAAAAATATAAGAATCACCACTTTATTGTTTCATCATACATGTACATGACCATGTCCAGATGTGTTAACAGAGAGCAATTACAATTACTTTTATTGAATAACTACAACAACATACCAAACTAAATCATCAATAAGCAATAATTAAATATAATGGATAAAATTTTACCATGGCAAAACAGACTACGATTAACAGAAAAGGGCTGTTAATCATAATTATTCAACTTACTTTTCGGCAACTTCAATCCATTGTTTTTCTTTGGAAAAAGATTTAAATTGTACTTCCGGACAGGCATTTATTGCGTTGCGTTTGCTAAGGCTTCGAGATAGCAGGTGCGTGCAATCGCACTAGCAAATAGCGCACGCTAGCTATGCTAGAGCGCGTGCGCAACATAGCGAACCTTTCGCGATTCGAGCCCAGATTGTTTTACTAATCCCTAGATTTTGTTTCATTTCAGGTTGTCATTCGGGGGACATTGGTAACCACCAAAGAAAATGGCGATCAAGGCGGCCATCGGTTCCGTTTTAATGTACTTCATCATTACGCTCTTCACGTCATGTCTATGCCCTGTGCGAGCATTGCCTGAACCTCCGCCCCCTCTCGGTTCCGCAACACTTAGCTGCCCCGAGAACTGCACATTAACGTTCACCGAAAACGGCAAAAGACTACTACGCCAACTACTTGGGATGAAGTTCAGATATACTGTAATCGTTCCAAATGTGATGGCTGCTAGTAACTCGACAGTAACTGACGAAGATCTAAAGGGGTTGGAATTGACTTACAGATGGATGTTATTAAATAATTTGACCGGTTGGCCTTATTTGCAAGTGTATCCATACTTCGTTGTCCTTTCACTGTGGACTCTCAAACATAAAGTTTATGATTTTGAGGTTGATATAGTCCAGAAGCCCGACTCTTGTTGGAAAGACTTAAATTTAGAATGCCGTCTGTACTGCATAACATCCGCCATATTGAGTAGCATTTCAGACGCAATGACGGACGTATCATTAAATGACGGAGACTTGCAACTGTGTGTAAAGTCATACCTCAGAAATTTGTCACTTCCATTGGAAGGACGCACTGGCTGTACTCAAAACATGTTACATAACCGCTCAAAGGAAAATGTGACTCTTGACTACGTGCGGACACCATACCTCGTGCATGCAGTGGCTTTTATTGTCCAAATTTTCTTTACTGGAACCCTCTTTTTCTATCTCCCTCTCTTGATACTTAAGGCAGTTCCGTCAAGATATTCAGTGTATCTTAGCGACGTTGCCCAGGAAGAGCTGCAACAATTTGAATACTATAACAACTTGACGCCTTGCAGCGAATTATTTTTTGCCCCAAAGGGTAACAGATGCCTCGCCATTCTATATAGGGTGTTGGCCTTTGTGATGGTTCACGCAATGATAACTTTTTTGGTATTGACCAACCTAATACAGTACCCATTTGTTTGGGAGGGTAATTGTGCGTTTACAGAATTATTTCAGATATCTACTTGGGCTTGGATATATTCACGCCTTGTATCATCAGCATATACTTGTATACTCTTGGATATTCAACCTTGGGTGGGTTATCTTGGTTTCGCAGTCGCACTCACGGTCTGGAGCTTTGTGTTTGTTGTCTTTGTCACACCCGTTCACACCTACCGCAATCTGGCATCCGGGGCTTTTTTCAAGGACATCGGTGTCACATTTTTAGCCAATCGAAATGCAGGGTTTCCACCAAGTCACATTTGTCTCGTGACATCCCTAATATATCACCTTGAACCGCGCATTTTCTTCCGCATTTTGAAGAAAGCCTTTAAATCTAATTTCTTGTATTCAGTGCTTATGCCCTTTATTTTGCCCTTTATGCCTGTAGGCTTCTTGTTTCTGGTCATGCTCGGCATGCAACTCAGCAAAATGGATTGTATCCCAGTGCTGAGAAGACTGAAACTTCCATACGCATTTATTTCTTTATTTCCTTTCCTGTATTTCGTCTTGCTTTTGATTGACACGTGCTCAACAATATGCTGGATAATCACTTTTACTGTAGCTGGTCTTGTCATTAATAGCGATCAGAACCTTCCCTATTTAGTGTTCATGGTCTCGGGGCTCTACTATCTCTATCTTCCATTTCATTCCATGCAGGAGAAATATCGCACACTCAAGACCATTGTGTTTAAGGCTTATGATGAATGCCGCGAAGCAAAACACTCCTATGATTCATCGAGTGGTACTGCTAAAGGAGAGGACGCTGAAACCATACGTCTCTTAGAGCTCACTTCCTCCAACTATTCTTCAGTAGCCAACGGGAGCACGCGAGACAGCCGATGTATTCAAACTGAGCGCCCACCAAAACAACCGTCCTACCTGCACGCTAGCGGGATCAGAAAAATGGAGAAGGCTCTTTGGATACAAATATACACTCGGATTCTTCCTCTGAAGAGGCAACTTGTGCGTGCTGTAATCCTTTCTCTTCATTCAGTTCTGATTGTAGTTGTGATTATGTTTGCACTGTATGCTTATAATCAAGTCCAGCGTTTGACCACAATTGGGAAGTCATTTGCGTCCCTGGCGGCTGCAGCACTTCCGAAACTGCTGATCAACTTCATACGTGCGCCCACGGAACGAACTATACAGGAAAGACAATGGAAATCTATAGCAACTCATATAATATTTGAAAACATGCAAAATTTGCTTTAAATCTCGCTTTGAACTTTGACAGCAAACTTTAACTTCAACTCTCCCCATTCTAATTAATTGTATAACGAATTTAATAAAGCAAAAAATATACGAAAAACAAAAAAGTTCCAAAGTACAAAGTGGAAAGGAGAGAGAAAGAGAGAGAGAGAGAGAGAGAGAGAGAGAGAGAGAAGGGAGACTGAAGATTTTTACTTTATCCATGTGTTGGATTCGCCGTGCAAATCTGAAGGTACATGTGGGCACATAAACCAGCAGCATACACGTAAGACACATGTATTGCCGATATTGATTGATGTATTGTGGACAGTTTGCACCTCTTTGTTCCCCAGGATATGTGGATGCTGAGGTTAGCAGTTTTATAGTTGCTTGTATAACACGGACCACGGATTTGAATCACGGACATTATCATATCTATAGAATGTGCTCTACTCAAGTCTGTTACTGTTGACTCAGTTTGCTGCCACATTTTAACCTTTGACGTTAACCTGTAGGTTATGCTTTGGTACAGAGAATTATTTTACTATTTAGCCAGTGAAAAAGTGCAACTTGCAATTGATGCAAGAGGTCATGGAAATTTCCCGTGCGGCCATGTAAAATTTCGCTTAATTGTGTCATGGTTCTAGTGTATTAATAAAAAATGCCTTTTAAGGTGTAAGAAAAAAAAAAGAACTATGCGTTATCACCTTTAAATGTACCGTATGTGCCTTTAATTGAGAGGACACATACACACTCACACATATGAGTGTTATTACTTTCCGTGGTTTATTCACTAATTAAGGTAGTTCTGCCTATAATCATCGTTGTCAATCGCTCCAACTTATCTTCTCATTATCTGTTTCACAATCATTCTTAAATCTACAACTTCACGACAGTAACGCATTATTTTTCATTCAATGCTAAGTCTCATACGGAAACAAAACAGTCTATAAATGCAGAATGTACCATTACAGCCGCCCTAGATCAAGTGATATATATATATATATATATATATATATATATATATATATATATATATATATATATATATGACTTTGCCGTATTCGCCCACCTTCAAAACTCCAGCGGCCATACTTTCCATACGAAAGCGGTTACAGTTCTCGACAAAGAGGAGTTCAGTCAAAGATTGGAAAGGGCCATTCAAGAGCAGATTGAACAACCCATCGTCAGCAAGCACGGTGGAGATGCCAATTACCACATCTAAGGGGCTGGGCCCTGTGTTATTATTTTAAATCTTTCTTTATTAAAATAGGCTAAAACCTTTCTTACATGGTACGACAATCCCCCATATCAGCAAGTCATGCGTTTTTAAATTTTCAATGATTCACACACACACACACACACACACACACACACACACACAGCTTCGGGCTGCACGTGACGCCATTTATGTTCCCATCGATGATTTTCACGGGACAAGTCATCGTCCACAACCATGTATCTTAATTTTTTCATCTTTATTTAACTCAGTTTAAGATTATTTTACATACAAATAATAATAAGTAAAATAACAGTGTTCCCAGCACAATCAGAAGGTTATTATAACGTTACCTATTTACACGTTAAACATTATACTGGTACGAACACCGGTGTTTTCACTTGTATTCTGGGTTCAAGTAAAACTACCGGTGTACCAGTATAATGTTTAACATGTATATCGCGCTCTATGTACAGCATGTACTGAAAAGGCGTTATAAATTATGTATATGTACGATTGTTCTGAGTTATATCGTAAACTGTACATACAGTGATAAGGGAAAGGTGAGTGTATACTGTAAAAGCATTAGATAGGTATTTAATGCAGGCGGAACGATTGCGCTGCAGAGAACGAAAAGGTGCACAGAAAATGGAAATAAAGTTGTTACAAAATTTTAAAATGTGTAAATTTAATTACGGGAAATTGCCCCAGTGGACACAATCGAATCGTCTTTAAAATTGCAATTGATATCGTCGCACCGAAGCGGCAAGGTGGGGGAATGATCTTTCTTAAACGATATGTGATTATAAATCAGGAATGTTTCACAACCTGTGATATAGCTACGGGAAGATTTGAGAACAGTTAAAAGTATTCAAAATAAAAGTCTTCCATGATGCATGCTGCATTACGTTGTCAATGTAGCAGTTCGTTTTAATTTCAAGTAGTTGTTTGAATCAGTGCAGTTTTATGAAGCCAAGATTTTTTTTTGACGTTGCTGGGTTTCTTGTAGCAACAGAAACCATTGCTACATGTATATCTTTAAAATAAGAGATAATCAAACTCGTTATGTCTATTGAAATAGTTAAGATTATGTATCCCCTTTTTGTTACATCCAGGATTTCCTTCTCGCTTCTACAAATGTATTTCACTGTCGTAAGCACGCCTGTATTCTAAAGCTAACGATGTACACTCAAAGTCTGCTGATGACGACCATGAATCTGCACCAGTCTCTCATGACGCACCATGCGAGGTGATATATTTAAAAGATAATAATAATAAATTACCATTATGTAAAATGTGGTTAGTTAAAGTTATGGAGGGTACATTTGTGGTTTGGCGTTAGTTGAGAGATTGCCCACATTCACTACCTGTAATATTAATCAGTATTCTCCGCACGGCCTTCACTAGTACAAATATGTCAAAGTGCTCATGAGGTTAGATCCTGAGTTTCATTTCCAGCTAGACAACGGTAACCTAGGTTTTCTAGATATAGGCCTACCCCTGTATCATTCAGCTGGTTTTGAATTCCACCAGCAAACGTAAAGCTGTTCCAAGCAAAGACACTGGTTCTCACCTTTATTTAGTTGTCTCATGTACAGGGTATGTACAGCCACAACTTAATAATCTCCGGTATTCCCACCAATTCTCTCGTGCTATTAAAAAGAATAAGATATGTAATTCATGTTCAAGGTAGATTAAATGTTTTCTACTCATTTCGCTTGTTTGCAAATAAAAACATATCTAATCAATCTAATCAAAATAGAACAATC
This sequence comes from Lingula anatina, assembly GCF_001039355.2. The sequence continues at coordinate 86,426 of NW_019774659.1, read as the reverse complement.
TTACCTGCCAAAGATATTTAGATACATTTTCATAATGAGGATTGGCCATTTGATTGACAGATTGGATATTTTTTCCTCGGATGCAAAAGTCTAAAAAGGGGACGACCAAACACAACATGGATAAGTGGACGGCTTTATATTTAGACCATATGAATCTCAGGGTATGATGTGATTTTTGTTCATATTTTTACATAGATGTTTACGTTGAAATTTGTCCAAGAGAAAATCTTATAAATTAAGATAAATTGTTTTTTGATGAATGAGTCCAGACACTAATGAATAAAACATGTCTTTTTAATCCAAATTGACTTCAGTTGTTTTTTCATTTGGTATCGAGGTTATATCACACATATCACACCTTAGTAAGGAGTGTAAATGGATTTTAGATAGTTCACCTTAGGACTGAGACAAAGTTGGCTGTTACACCAAGACCAAACTCATTTGTCACGACGTACTCCGGCGTGGATACCACAGAGGTAAAAGGCAGCTTTCCAATTTACTGTTATGTATTTGTCTACTCGTGGCTTCATTTGAGTTATTGTAGCTGCCATATTGATTTTAGGTCTTAAATCTATTTACCTTTGACGCCTTTACTCCATTGTAATGTTCTGGCACAACCAGCTGGGCACGGCCCATACCCCAGTGTTACAAAATTCCGCGACCATCGGTACACACGTGGCTACCTAATTATTTTTAGAGACTAATGACGGGTAAGGCCGCGGGAACAGTGGTGGGTAAACTACATGTAGAAGCCCTGGTATGGTATGAAGGATAAAATGAAAAAGAGGAGTGTGAGATTAGGAAAGAAGCATCTTGTTATAAAATACCGTGTATGTTCACAGCAAAAGTATTATTATTATTATTATTATTATTGTAACATACAAAAATGATAATACATATATGTACCGTATAAGAATGCTTTAGTAGACAAATTGAGAGTTGGGACGGGGGAGGTAGGTCAGAAAGTTTTATTCGTAAGAAATTAAACAGGAGTGAAATATAAGACCGCATTCACAGCGAGTTGAGCCATGGCTCTACAAATCCGCGAATTAAATATGGCTGACGTACATGAAAGAAAAACCGCCTATAATCTTTCGATAGTCTCTCCGCCTCTCACACGCCTCCCCACGCGTCGTCCTCGGCGGGGGTACAGTCATTAAATCTCGGCTCCATTCGCCATTCGGAAGCTACCTGAGAAATATTAAGTGCGCATGCTTATCAATTAAACTCGAGGTGAAGAAAGCATGGCGGCTGGAGGCGATCGAAGGAAAAAAGCCATTCTTTTCTATTATCTTTCAAAACAGAGACGAAAAAGGAATGAATTGGCCCTTAGAGCACCAATGAATCGGCTACCTACGGAGATAATGTCACCAGAGATATTCACGGAGATACCCAGTCCCACATGGCGAACGGAGCCAAGATTTAATGACTGTACCCCCGCAGGGATGACGCTTGGGGAGGCGTGTGAGAGGCTGAGAGACTATTAAAAGATTGGGCGGTTTTTTCTTTCATGTACGTCCGCCATATTTAGTTCGTGGATTTGTAGAGCCATGGGTCAACTCGCTGTAAATGCGGGAAGAGGAGGAGGTCGCCAGTTGTATGTAGTTGTCCAGACTACCAGATAAATTATCTTCCAGTGTGACTATTATTATATTTCTTTCAGATATAAAATGAAATTCATGCTGTTAGTGTTTTCTTGTTTGCTGACGTTGAAGTCAATACAAGGTAAGACTTCCCATTCTATTTTACATTCCATACTTTTATATACCCTCTGATAGCAGGCCCCCCTAAAATATTATACAAAATCACACTGTGGGGCTTTTCGCTTTCAACATTTTTGTAACAGACAACCAGCACAAACCCTGGTGAAAGAGTAAGTTTTACCTACTTAAGGCATCATGTCGTGTCAGGTATTGATTGACAGCATGTGACTAAGTTGTATTTGTTGCCCAGCAAACACAGAGCGTTTTATAGCGTTACCTTAATATTACCTTTACGTTTTTTTCTTTTTTTTTTGGCTATATAAACATTATACCTTTATATATCAAAATCACATTCTTTGAAATTTCAGAAATTTACGCTGTATGACTGAAATATTCATTGTCAAAAATGAGAAAATTATGATGACAATTTGTAATATTTACTGTCAACATTGAAATTCACTAGTCCGTATCCTCAGTAGAGTGTGGATAAATATCAGAAACTTAGAATCCTAATTACGATTAAACGTTAAGTACTAAAATAAAAGGTCAATGACTTCAAGGGTTTTGAAGCTATTGCAATAACATTTTGGGAAATTTTAGAAAACAAAAGGTGTTTTTAATAAATCCTGAACAGAGCACATTTCGAGGAAGAAGACGGCCACGGTCAATCTGTCAGCAAACAGGAGGCCACATTGATCATTTGTTTAAGTAAAATTTAAGTAGACCCGAAAGTCATTTCCTTTGTAGCGGCATTTGTCAACATGATTTTGATTGATGATAATATCATATCTGTTTCTTTTTAACACTTGGAACTTTCAGAGTTGACCAATAATAATGATTAAAATGTGCAATGTTTCATTTCAAAAGCTTGTGAACTGAGGAAGCTTATGAACTTTAAAATTTGTAGCTTTTTTAGGACCATATGACTCATACTTAAGGTTTAACGCTCTTTGTGTGACTAAACGGAAGAGTATAAAATATAGATTAAACGTTCTTTTGTCATAAATTAAGTAACAATTTTAGTTGAAACATTTCGCTGTGCCATCTGTCAGTTCATCAGTTGCAGAGTGACGCAGGTGGTAATCTCGAGAGTCCCCCCCGCCATTGCCAAGAATGGTACAGAGAGGTCATCGTACAGGGGAGGGAGAGTGCATCTGCCTTCGTCTCTGTTTAAACTGTCAGGTGTTTTCCTGATCCATATGGCCTCTTTTATCCCTCAGTTCCTCTCGTCACTTACCTTTTGTAGAAACTTAGAACCCTTCCAGTGTATAATGTGGTTTTCCTGCGATGTGTGATCCGTGATGGAAGATCGTTACCTTTCTTGTAGGGATTGTGTCCTTTGGGCTCTATGGAGTATTTTTACTCCTTCGTCTGCTCTTTCAACTTCCTCCCTGTGTTCCTTTACCCTAACGTACAACTTTCTTTCACTGTCACTCGATCTGAGATATTTTTAGAAAATACCACACAATTGTTAAGTGCACAAATAATAGACTTTCAATGATTTTTTTTTGTTCTAAATAGAATAGCTTTGACTTGTGATGTTTCTTTCATCTAACTTGTGTTAACAATTTTTTCAGGCCACTATTGGACCGATTGGTATGATCAAGACCTAATTTATGATGTTCGGGAAATCGAATCTCTAACAGAACATAAGGTGATTTTTTAAAAATGTCTTTGATTAGAGGGAATGATGATACAACGATATGTAAAATAATCTAGAATGAAGAGCACTCGGAAGAGTGAATGGAATGCAATAAAAATGTTTGAATACATATTACAGAAGGAGGGGTTGTGTTTTGCTCTCGGTGACATTTTGCGGTAGAATGCATTATTAAAAGAAAGGCGCTAAAACCAAGTGTTACTATTATTTAGAAACTAGGTTACGTCTGTGGCGGATGTAAACCCATCGGGGCAGAGTGTCGCGTGAAGGGGTCAACCAGTACGTTCACGCGCTGGTCTGGAACTGTTCCAGACAGATCGATTCAATGTTTACCCACCAAGGGTCTGTTCTGCCTAATGCCCTACCAACCCGTTTGGATCCGCAACTATGAGATAAGGTACTTGTGCCCTTCTACAGGTAAGTGACTGTTGTAAGGGGTTGCTGTAGATATGTTCTTTTAAAGGTACATACGAACCGAGCATTGGTGGAGCGTGGATTCCCAGTAACACGTGTAAACCACTTCTACTAGAGTCTTATATGATTCAAATAAATTCGACATGCCAAGGGATAAACTGAATAGATAACTCGATCAGTCATAAAAGACCTTTAGACTGCTCCTTTCTTTACATTTTTGGTTGTAAATTTAACCTACTTTCGTGACCTACTTTCCTGCCCCATTGACATACATCTTAGAATGCCAGCAGAAAAATCTGTTCAAACATCGTTTTCGGGTAAAATTAAACAATGCCTTTTGGTAATTCTCTTAGTTATACTACTTGAAACTATATGCTGGCATTTGGTTGATTTTTGTGACAAAAAATTGACTTTGTATGCATCTTAAATTACCTTGACCGATGTGAAAATTATGCCGAAACGCAAGGTTGCAGAAACTCTGTGAAAAAAAGCCCCTTTCTTTCTTATATATATACGCAAAGAAACTGAAGATATCCGTACAATTACCGTAAACACGAAGCAATAATTGGGGGGAAAGAGAATTTCTCCGATATGGGTCTTGCATTATACGCATATACATGCAAAAATGAAATTTTTGGATCTAAATTCACAAACAATTTTGGTATTAAATAATAGGATGGGAGGGGGGAGAAAAACATTGTTTTCTTCCAATGCCAGCTCTACTTCGGACACTGTATAGCACACTTTTTGCAATTGAAGCCGTAATTATTTATAGTGCCATCATTTTTTCTCTTTTTGATTTCTGGAATGACGGCAGTGGTTGCCTAGAAATGATATATGTTCATTGTGAATTTCTTTATTCTGCTATTCAGCTGGAACATGGACAAGCTTTTTAGACAGGGATAATCCAACAGGTATCGGAGACTTCGAGGACGTGTCGGCTTTCAGGGTATAAGGATACAGGGTATACCCACGTGATGACCACGTGCTATTAACGTTGCTATAGCCGGTCTCTTAAATTTTGTAAATCTTTTATTCACAAAATATCAATTTTCATTTAAAGTTTTGGATTTCCATGTGATTGGATAAGTACAGTGATAAGCAGAGGCCATGTTAAGACATATATACGTAGTGTTTGTCGGTTTTTGTTCAAGATGCCAAACGTTTCATTTGTGTTAGATTGGTCTAGATATTAAACAATTCTTTCCTTGTAGTTCGTACTTTTCTCTTAACAATTGGTAATGAATCTTCTGTTCTCTTGACCTTTAAATATGTGGACAAATATGAGCTATATACCTTTGAGAAATAAAGGTGGAGAGAAAATTATATGTAATCAGGCATCAGTTAACCTGTTGAATAACGGAATATACGGTGATTTTGTTGGAAAATGATCTTTGGGATGGTCCTAATATGACTGTCAGAGCATGGTTCTGCCAAAATAAGTCCCTTCACAGAAGATCATCAAACTCTGCATACGCGTAGCTGTTAAAATCTATAGAAAAATATCAAAAAGTATCTGAGTGTGTCGCCAACGTCTTTGTGAGCAGCATGCACCCAGCGCTGAAGTACCATATGGCACTCAAACGCCGCACGATTCCTTAACAGGCGACACATTTCAGAGCCAGGTTGTCTCATCTGGGATGTTACTAAAACGAGTCTATTAGCAGTGTGCATTGTTTCTCAAATGAGCATTAAAGTCATGTAATTTAGTTGACTATAATAATGAAAAGTTTGTTATTGTTCTCTGTCTTAATTATGTATATACATGCACATGTACATTTATGCTAGACATTTCTTGTACACGCCTTATTCTAATAGGGTAACGGCAGTGTTACATATTTGTTAGTCTGCATATACGTCAACATCGATGTGCGCGGTATTTTCAAATATTCATCTTACAATATAGTTCCCTTTTTCTCAGGAAGACGGCATCAACCTCTGCAATGGCAGTCGCCCAATGTGCGCCAACTGTCGCGATACAGAGAGCTTAAAACATTATAACGCAACAGGAGACAAGTACGAAACCGACTTCGACTGTGGCTGGGAGAATGGTTTGATCTGTGCTACACATACCAACGGGAAGACCTGCAAAGACTACGAGGTTAAATTCAAGTGTCCAACCATAGGTACGTCGACTTATACTAGAACACTGTTGAGGGGAAATTCATCTGTATACATCCCACAGATCCTTCACTGGTGTGCAGATATCTACCGGGTACAGTGTAATTAGTTTGCCCCTTACAATCGGCGAGGAAAAATGTGAAAAATGTGTGTGTGTGTGTGTGTGTGTTGAGGTAGCGAAATGAGGATGATAAAACATGCAGCCCCCCCCCCCCCCCCCGACACGCTTTCATGCTGTTCCATAAAATGTTCAGTTTACTGGGTATTCGGATCACCACTTTCCTTAAATGAACTGGTCTAAATCTGGATTCATCGCTGCGTATAAAATGTCTATGAGACTAAGCAATAAAGAATCAGCAGGTAGCAGTTACATTCAAGAAAAAATCAAATATAGCACTCTTTCGAATACATGTAGGAAAATATCTCATGGACATGTCGGGCCACTAAATTCACATATTCTGAAAAATTCTGCTAGTAGAGGTCCAAGCAAACTTTTTCTGGCCGCGGGCGAAGGACCAGTGGCTAATGTTACAGACAGCTGTTCCATTTTTCAACAATTGCACTTCATTCATATCAAAAACAAGTGGCAGCTCTACATTTTAAACAATAAAACTGCATTTTACATGCAATAGCTTCCGTCGTATATCTGGGGCTTCTGAACGTCCTATTCATTTTTGACCTCAAGCTCTATTTGTGACTACAGGCCTTGCCCCTGTCAAATGCTTAGCAACGATCAAAACGGTAAAAAGCAGTGCTTATTTCATTTACTGCTTTGAAATAATAATAATAATAATAATAATTCACTGAACATTAAAATGTTCACAATTTGTATTTTATACGATTCTCTCTGAACGATTATTTTTACATACATGTTTAAACAAAATGCACAGATATTAAACTAAATATGGCATAATAACTTAGAAATTCCATCTCACAGGCACCTGTCCTGAATGTGCAAAGTGGACTCCCTGGTTGAACAGGGAACACGGCGGTTTGCAAGACAGGGAACTCGTGGGACCAGAGGGACATAACCCGGTAAGTATCAACCTTCTTATAATTAGTACTCAGGTTTTGGAGGCATTCGATAAAAAAAAGGGATTGGTGTATCTCATTAGTAACACACCTGGAAAAAGTGTCCGAGGCAAACAACGAAAGGCCTTCCTTTAAAATTTCGAAATTCCAATAAGACCAGTTTGGGCAACGGCGAGAAACGGAAACCTTTGGCACAATGTCATCGCTCGTCAAACACCGCAACGGTGATGGCACATGAAGAAGGCTAATTACTAGCATGCTCATGGTCTTCACCTAACGACCTTTCCTGTGACTAGAAGTTGATATGGTGGTAATTGTCTAACAATTAAACAATTGTTGATTTCGAAAATATGCAAGCTGTGACATAGTCACTTTTCTTCATTCCATGACTAATTTTTAGTGCGGATTTGGGTATAAACATACGCAGTATAATTGTGTCCGGTTAGAATCCTAAGATGACACTCAGAACAAACAGTTTTGTTTCAGCTTATTTATGCACTTTAAATTGATGTACCTATATGTCAATGTAATGAATGTGACAAAAGGTAACAAAAGATATTTTTTTCTTTTCTCAAGTGTTCTGATCATGAGCCATTAGACATCCAATGTCGCGTCAGAGGAACCAATCAGCCATGGGATCAGGCGGGCCAGAAGATCAGAGTGAAGTGCACGCCCTCTGAAGGATTCGCCTGCGACATCGCCGACCAGCAGATTGAGCAGAATTGCTACGATTACGAAGTTCGATTTCTGTGTCCGTAACATGTCCCACTAACATTATATCCCCTCAGCATCCAGCAGACGAGGAAGGGAAACAGACAATTCCGAATTGAACGACACACAACGGAACTTCAAAAATAGTACATCGTATACATGTAAAGAGATCTGCTTCATGGTATTCACCTTGAACGTTTTGTTGACTGGCTATATTCTTTGATTTAAATTAAGGATCAGTTGCCATTTTGAAAACTGTTGCAATTTAAAGCAATGAAATTTACGTATGTATGTAAATGGAAGCGCGATAAAATGAACTTCATTGGTCAAATCTTTGTGTGCTGTATGTACATCTCAAAACATATAAAAGTGGGCTCCATTATTGTTGTGATATTACAATGTATACCTGGTTTTCTATTACACCAAAAATTATTAAAGGCATACACTGTGCGCGTTTTTAAAATTCCCATAGTCATATTTTCTACGTCTATATGTCCTGCAAAACTAGTTGTCTTCCACAATTCCGTCCTTGAAAACTAGACTTGAAGACTACTCAAATCAAAGTACGTAAGGTAAAAAAAATCCATCAAAATTGTACAGAAAACATGGCGTTCTAAATGAATGGCAAGTTATATAGAAAAACATCGTTAGATTAAAAATAGAATTATCAAATTTAAATGCAGGGACGGGCCCACTAATATTTCGTGAGTGGTAGAAAAATTACTTTTTTCTTAAAGAATATTATTTTTGGCGGGTACATCCCGCAAAGAGTACCTTAAACTTTGAAGAATAAAAAAATAATAATAATAATAAAAAGTTAATATAATGAAAAAAAAAAAATAAAAACAATTACTCTACTTGCATACAACAGCTAGAATTTATGATTCAGTTGAACCATCAAATTATGGACGACACAATGCTTCTTTTCCGATTAGCGTGCACAATGTGAACTTGAACGCAAAAAGCATTAAGCCTCATAATTGTTCTACATGACACAGACAGCAGAGTAATATATAAAACTCGTGCAATCTATTTTATAATACAGCAGAATTCCATTACAATTCTTTTCTTATGATGTGTACCATATTTTTCTCTTAAATTGAATATTCGAGATAGGAGTGAACATGCAGCGACACCTAGTAGACATTATGCAAATGAACCCAGCATAATATCCGTATGCGTGTCTACATAGTATGTGTCAGGCGACCTTCGAAAAATAGGGTCCCCACAGTGCCTCGTTTTGGGATAGTTTGAACCACAGGTACACAAAAACAGCTACAATGGTAGCTTGGGGCAAAGAACAAAATTTTTTTAACAAAAAAGCTTGACATTTCAAGATTTTGATACCCATGAATTACTATTCTTAAATGAAAAGTGATGGTTACCGCAAATATCTTACCAGTATTAGTTAGTTTTGTCAGAATTTTACGCGTGGTTAGGAAAAAAGCGCATCCTTGGTGGAGCAAGTCTACTAGTATATTTCCCATCAAAACTAATACATATTAAAAACAGGGATTTGAGAAAAACAAGATAGAAGCTTTTTATTTAGGGAAACATTAATATATAAGAAATAGTTGGGGTTTATGGGTATACAGGGGATTCGATATAAACAGTTTAAAATCGGCATAGCAAGCACAAATCCTGATCCACGTTTACAAATGTTAACATAGTGGAAATCATTCCGTTATTGTAACGAAATCAAAAGAGGAAAGAAAGGCTAAGTCCGCACATTTTATGGCTTCCAAGTAAGCATTTATAGATTACGTTGCTCTTTTGGTTTGTTTTTCAGTGTTATCAGAAAGACAGAGACGAGTTTAGGTGTGGTTGCACAGTTATATCGCATAAATCAACAGGTGTCCTCTTTTGTTTGGATCCAGGGTAACACCAGTGATAAGTCACGCCTGGCACCTTTCACATTTATGTATTTTTTCAAATTTATAACACCGTGATCACCTATAGCCCCTTTTGACAGTTTGATTATATGTCTTAACTACCTGAGGGTAGTTATATAGTATTCTTTTGTTAAATTGAACCAATCTTAGTGCTCTACCAGTATAGCGAGTTCTACCAGCCGGTCTAATGTGGTTTTCCTGCGTTGTGTGGTCCGTGATGGAAGATCACCTTTCTTGTATGGATTGTTTCCTTTGGGCTCTATGGAGTTATTTTACTCCTTCGTCTGCTCTTTCAACTTCCTCCCTGTGTTATTTTACTGAAACGTTCAGCTTTCTTTCACTGTCACTGTAACAGCAATTGCATGATCTCTATCTTAACTGATAACCTTGAACGATTACATACGTGAAATATAGGCATTATAGATGCCTTTATAGATGTCTAACGGCCTTTCCTGTGCCTATAGACGCTGATATGGTGGTAATTGTGTAACACTTAAACAGTTGATGATTTGGGAAATATGCAAGCTAAGGCATACTCAATTTTCTTCATTCCATGGTTAATTTTTAGTACGGATATGAGTATAAACATACGCCGTATTGTGTCCGGTGAGTATACCAAGATGGCACTTGGAAGAAACAATTTTGTTTCACCTTAATTAATGCATTTTAAATTGACGTACCTATATGTCAATGTTATGAATGTGAAAAAAGGATACAAAAGCGACTTTTTTCTTTTCTCAAGTTTTCTGACCATGAACCATTTGACATCCGATGTCGCGTGACAGGAACTAATCAGCCCTGGGATCAGACGGGCCAGGACATCAGAGTGAAGTGCACGCCCTCTGAAGGATTCGCCTGCGAAAGCACTGACCTGCCGCTTGGGCAGAATTGCTACGATTACGAAGTTCGTTTTTTTTGTGTCCGTAACATGTTCCAATAACATTATATCCCCTCAGCACCCAGCAGACGAGGAAGTGAAACAAACAATTTCCAACTGAACGACACACAACAAGGGCACACAACAAAACTTCAAAAATAGTACTTCCGATACGTGTAAAGGGATCTGCTTCATGATATCCACCTTGAAGGTTTTGTTGACTAGTTATTCTTTTATTTAAATTAAGGATCAGTTGCCATTTTGAAAACTGTTGCAATTAACAAAAATACACTTAACGTAATGTATGTATATAGAAGCACGATGAAATGAACTTCTTCATTGGTCAAATCTTTCTGTGCCGTATGTATATGTAAAAACCAATAACATTGGACTCCAGTGCTATTGTTTAATGCATACTTGCATATTACTCTGAAAAATATTAAATGTAAATACTGTGTGCGTTTTAAAATTTCTCAAAGTCATATTTAAATCCTGCAAAGCTTCTCGTCTTTCACATTTAAGACCTTGTAAACTAGAAGACCACTAAAATAAAAGTACCTGATGTCAAAAAATCCCCATCAAAAATGTACAGAAAACATGGTGTTTTAAAATGGGGGAACATCCCGTAAAGAGTATCTTAAACAGTAAAAAAAAAAAAAACACAAACTACAAAAAAAAAAAAAATAAAAAAAATAAAAAAAAATAATAATAATAATAAAAAAAAAAAAATAAAATAAAATGAAATAAATAAATAAATAAATAAACAAATTAAAAATAAAAATAAGAATAAAAAAAAATGAATATAAGATAAAATAATTAATTATTATTTCATATAGTAGCTAGAATGTATGAGTCAGTTGACCTTTGCACATAGGGTCCCCCGAGCACCTTATTTTAGGAAACACTGTAGTTAGAACCACAGATACATAAAAACAGTCATGATGGAGTATAATCAATATACATGTATGAGGAATATTTGGTGTCGATGAATGGGTAAAAATGGATTCGATGTAAACAGTTAAAAAAACTGCGTAGCAAGCACAAACTCTTATCCACGTTAGCAAATGGTAACATACTGGAAATCATTTCGTTATTGTAACGAAGTCATGAGAGAGAAGAATCGCTGAAATCCACAGATTTTATGGCTTCCAAGCTTTTACAGATGACATTGCATGCTCCTTGGTATAATTTTCAGTGTTATCAGAGTCCAGTTTAGGTTTGGCTTCACATGCAGTTATACCGCATAAATCAACAAAGGTTTTCTTTTGTTTGGATCGAGGGTGAGATGGCCGTGTAATGCATTTTACTGCGTAATCTTTTTAATATACGCGTATTTTGAAATTATGAAACAGTGATTATCTTTATATCTCTTTTTTGTTAAGAAAGAGAGAGAGAGACAGTTTGATTTATATGTCTAACCTACCTGAGGGTAGTTAAATAACTTTCTTTAGAAAATTGTACAATTATATAGTATCGCCTTTATGTAACGTTATAAAAGCAGAGGCGTACCTTTAAAACCCCGTGGAACGGGTTATCTGATAGACGCCCTTCAGTAGCTTGATGCAGAAAAGGTCACTGCGCTACTGCAATGCACAAAAACCAGAAAAATTGACGTGGAGACGCTAAACATGTAAGTTTTCTACTTTTTTGGCTTAAAGTGAGTTCTGCATAATTAAAAGTTTTTCTTTTCGGTTGAACGATATGCAAAAGTATATGTAGCTGAACTCAGTGGCTGATTTAGAGGGGGGCAGGGGGGTGATTTCTGAAAAATACATCACACAAATATTCCTCTCTTGAAATCACAATTCTGACTAGCTAAATCATAGTTCTAAACCGTACCAAAGGGCAAGGTTTGCCCTCCAAAACACCAGATTTTTTGGGGCCCTTGAGCAGGCCCCGAACCCCACGCCAAGAAGGCGATGATCGGCTTCGCATCCGAGGCCTATCGATCCGGACTCTCTCTCCCCCCCCAACCTTCAGATAGACCTGCCTCGCCCCTGACGTATTATAAGGCAATACGGCTTACAATAAAAAGTTATGACGTGAAGTTACTGAAATTGCATGTGAATAATTTTAATAATTTAAAAATGTCTCCGACAATATGGTCCAAG
>NW_019774659.1:37477-73483 GCF_001039355.2 Lingula anatina | reverse complement strand
ATAATATATATATATATATATATATATATATATATATATATATATATATATATGTACATATATATATATATACGGTATATATACGGTATATACAGACTTGGCATTTAATATGGAATATTTTTTGCACATCATTATTCATCAGTTTTTTCTTATTTTTCAGACTGATAAATGAAAATAAGGATTAAAATGGTGTTTTAATAATTTTAATTATCTCTTTGATGTCATTGTGACAGCAGTTCGTTAATGGAATTCGCCAGAGAAGCAAACAAAAACACATTGCCTATTCTATGTCATACGACAACCATTAAAAGGGATATTTTGGACCTCCATATTATCCAAATTATTGTCTGTAAAAGAGTTAAACGCTCCACAAAGGACCCTCATGTCAGTGTCTAGTCACAGTAACGGTCGCTGTTACGCCTGACTTCTTCTGGCTGCTTCCAGCGCTCTCAAGTGGCAAGGCATTCCTTGGGATAGGTTTTTAAAGTTCAATCTGGAATAACATTCCAGGCATCGGTCAAAATCTGCCCAATTTGGTCAAGTTGTGTTGTAGGACATGTAGGCCATTGATTCGGAGAGTAATGGCCTACCCACATATTGTCTATGTGGTTCAAATATGACGATTTTGATGACCAAGGAAACTGCTCATTCCCTTGGTTCTGTAAGTAAACTGCTATTAAAAGTGCTCTGTATGAACCGGCAATCTCACCGTGCAACCTAAAATTGTTCGTAAGTTGTCCCCTATCAAATGATAGCCAAGTGGTTCCCAGATTATTTCTTTATTTGATCTGGTTCAGGTTTTCGTCAATGACTACCATTGGTGTTTTGGCACCAATGTGGTATCCACTCCAAATACTGACGCTGTTAATGACCTTAGTCACTTTAGAAGCGGCACACGCTTCGTCGTTGGCCTCCTCTGGATGTCTTTAAACTCTGTTTTGACTGTTGAGCGGTACAGGTGAAATCTGACCTCAATAAAGAATGTCACGAGATTTCAGTGTTCGACCCAGAAACAGTCAAGGTCCCCAATTCAATAGAGAAACATACAATGATGTTTTGCTGTTTACAGTGGGTTCCTCGGATGTCGTCTGGTATTCCAACCTGCTAAAACAAGTTTGGTGTTCGCCAAGGGCCTAGAAAAATGCGTTTTGGTGGTAATTTACCCCTCATTCTGAACGGACTTGGTGGTTTTTGTTTAGTTGCAACAGCATATACCGAAAGACAGTGGGTCCTGTACCCTGGTGGTAAGATTTCAATACATTGGGTGTGGCCTCTGTGTAGGTACATCAGTCTGGTCATTACTCTGTAAAACTGTGCGGACCGTTTCGTTTGGCGCAATTACCTGGTTGGCAATGCCTGTCTTTTTCGCCCCATTCTGCCACAGATTAACAAATTTGTAAAGCACTGCATAGCTCATTTTACACACTGCAAACCCGACCACTTGCATGCAAAATTTCAAATTTTTCTATGCAGTAGTTGCCGACATATGGATACTTCTTTGACAGAACCATGCTTTGCCAAAGCCAAGCTTTGACCTGCCCAAAGGAGCACTACCCAATTAAATCACTGCATATTACATAATGCAGCAGCGCAACAAACCTGGTAATCAGTTAATTGGTAGCGACACACCTGACTACACACTCCTCCATTCACATATCGTATATGAGATCGGAGTTTGTGAAAAAAAAACGCATTTTCACCTAGGTATACATTAGAAACTGAAATATTCCATGTTAAATGTCAAGTATATATATATATATATATATATATATATATATATATATATAATATTTATAAATTGAAAACAAGCCTCTTAGAAATTACTCAATAAGGCAATGTTGAATGGTGCTTTGCAAAATGAGAATGAAAAATTACTTGTTATCACGCATGGACAATGGAAGGAAACAAGTAAATGCACGATCAGTACGGAGAAATAGTGTCTAATTGCTTGTGAATTTGTATGGATACTCTTCGATGCCGTGAATACAGCTATATAAAACTATATTAAAATAATTTGAGATAAATACTTGTAGTTGTTTCTGATGTTTTCAGGAAATATGGGACATTTGGTGTCTCGAAGAAAACTGTTGGTGTGGTGCAAAAAGCCATGGAAGCATATCTTAATCTTTTTCACCGTATGGACGGTAATTTGGATGCTGGGTCTCACATCCTCTTATACTTGGAAATCACTGCTAGAATCGTGTAGACTTCACTGGAAAAAGAGCCCTCTCCCCACACAATCCTCAATAGAGGACGTTTACAGAAGAGCAAAGATGGTAAAATCAGCTTGTAACATCGCCGCGTCTCCAGATGCAGACGTCAAAGCTGTAACAGAACTGTTGCGAAAAAGACTTGTAGTGCCTATCCAGTTCCTAATTGAGGACAAATATAAGGTTCTTTTCTGTCAAATTTTCAAGGCAGGGTCCACAAATGTCAAACGACTGTTCATTGTAGCCAATAAACAGAAAAATAGAACCTTGGACTTGGATTTTATGTCTGACAAAGCTCACAAAGTTTGGAAGGAAGAAAGAACCCTATACCAGTACCTCACCCCAGCTATAAAGAACTTTGAAGAAACCACAAAACGTCTGCTAGAAAATTACACAAAAGTTCTGTTTGTGCGACACCCCTTCGAGCGTCTCGTCTCCTATTATCGAATGATGTTTCATTTCACTTCCTTCGAAAGTGACGATGTCAGTGGGATTTCTTGGCACCTCTTCAATCGCGTTCGGCGTCTGTTTCATCGCCCAATGATTCCGCGAGATCGTTCCAAAAATCTCACCCAACTGTTCCCATTCAGGGATTTCATTCAGTTTGTTATTGACCACGCAAAAAATACCAAAGATGGCTCCTGGAAAGTTGATGGCTATGTGGACACCCACTGGTTGCCTATATCAGAACAGTGCTTTCCCTGCCAGGTGCGCTATGACATCATAGGCAAATTGGAAAACTTTGACGAAGATCTTGACCAAGTAGCAAAACACATCGGTATTCGTCAGAAAATTCTTTATCCTTCTTCTATGAAACGGAAAACATACGGACACGTCAAAGAGGCCTTTAAAACGCTGTCGCCCCAGCAGATCACGGAATTAAAGAGAATTTACAGCCGAGATTTCAAACTTTTTAATTATGAGCATGATGAGTGAGGAAAAGGAGGATGCAGTGAAGTGAATTTAATACAACTCTCATATTGGCAACTAAGAGAACGTTTAGAAACCTGTTAGAAATGCTGTTCATGGTAACAATTTAATTAAAAATTTACACTATGATTAACTTAGATGAAAATAACAAATAATCATGTTTAAATGGGCAGTGTTATAACACAGCATACTGTAAAGTGTGAGTCATGATTTGTTAAATCCTGAAATATTTAATTAGATAATTAGATAATTAGAAATGGTACAAAACATGATCAAAATGCAAGGATGGGTCAAGTTATGATTCATGAGTAGTGCAATTTATATTGATCCGATAATCCCGTATTCACCTTGTTCTACTATGGGTTTGACAAAACATGAATTTGCAAAAAGTTTTGCGTAAAGACGAAGAACTTGGCTATCAATTATAAAATTATAAATCTTTTATATTATTTAAAATCCTTAATAAATAAATTAAAAAGCACACAACGTTTTATTTCCTGTAACGAATCAGGATTACGAATAATTTTATTAGAGCAGTTCACATTCTTTTTTTTTCTTAAATATTACCGCTCCTTATCGTTATCGAGTTTTTCCTCAACCACGTTTTATTCCGCGGAAGTAATGCCTNTGGGTAGCGACACACCTGACTACACACTCCTCCATTCACATATCGTATATGAGATCGGAGTTTGTGAAAGAAAAAACGCATTTTCACCTAGGTATACATTAGAAACTGAAATATTCCATATCAAATGTCAATATATATTTAATATTTATAAATTGAAAACAAGCCTCTTACAAATTACCCAATAAGGCAATGTTGAATGGTGCTTTGCAAAATGAGAATGTAAAATTACTTGTTATCACGCATGGACAATGGAAAGAAAACAAGTAAATGCACGATCAGTACGGAGAAATAGTGTCTAATTGCTTGTGAATTTGTATGGATACTCTTCGATGTCGTGAATACAGCTATATAAAACTATATTAAAATAATTTGAGATAAATACTTGTAGTTGTTTCTGATGTTTTCAGGAAATATGGGACATTTGGTGTCTCGAAGAAAACTGTTGGTGTGGTGCAAAAAGCAATGGAAGCATATCTTAATCCTTTTCACCGTATGGACGGTAATTTGGATGCTGGGTCTCACATCCTCTGATACTTGGAAATCACTGCTAGAATCGTGTAGACTTCACTGGAAAAAGAGCCCTCTCCCCGCACAATCCTCAATAGAGGACGTTTACAGAAGAGCAAAGATGGTAAAATCAGCTTGTAACATCGCCGCGTCTCCAGATGCAGACGTCAAAGCTGTAACAGAACTGTTGCGAAAAAGACTTGTAGTGCCTATCCAGTTCCTAATTGAGGACAAATATAAGGTTCTTTTCTGTCAAATTTTCAAGGCAGGGTCCACAAATGTCAAACGATTGTTCATTGTAGCCAATAGACAGAAAAATAGAACCTCGGACTTGGATTTTATGTCTGACAAAGCTCACAAAGTTTGGAAGGAAGAAAGAACCCTATACCAGTACCTCACCCCAGCTATAAAGAACTTTGAAGAAACCACAAAACGTCTGCTAGAAAATTACACAAAAGTTCTGTTTGTGCGACACCCCTTCGAGCGTCTCGTCTCCTATTATCGAATGATGTTTCATTTCACTTCCTTCGAAAGTGACGATGTCAGTGGGATTTCTTGGCACCTCTTCAATCGCGTTCGGCGTCTGTTTCATCGCCCAATGATTCCGCGAGATCGTTCCAAAAATCTCACCCAACTGTTCCCATTCAGGGATTTCATTCAGTTTGTCATTGACCACGCAAAAAATACCAAAGATGGCTCCTGGAAAGTTGATGGCTATGTGGACACCCACTGGTTGCCTATATCAGAACAGTGCTTTCCCTGCCAGGTGCGCTATGACATCATAGGCAAATTGGAAAACTTTGACGAAGATCTTGACCAAATAGCAAAACACATCGGTATTCGTCAGAAAATTCTTTATCCTTCTTCTATGAAACGGAAAACATACGGACACGTCAAAGAGGCCTTTAAAACGCTGTCGCCCCAGCAGATCACGGAATTAAAGAGAATTTACAGCCGAGATTTCAAACTTTTTAATTATGAGCATGATGAGTGAGGAAAACGAGGATGCAGTGAAGTGAATTTAATACAACTCTCATACTGGCAACTAAGAGAACGTTTAGAAACCTGAAATGCTGTTCATGGTAACAATTTAATTAAAAATTTACACTATGATTAACTTAGATGAAAATAAAAAATAATCATGTTTAAATGGGCAGTGTTATAACACAGCATACTGTAAAGTGTGAGTCATGATTCGTTAAATACTAAAATATTTAATTAGATAATTAGAAATGGTACAAAACATGATCAAAATGCAAGGATGGGTCAAGTTATTATTCATGAGTAGTGCAATTTATATTGATCCGATAATCCCGTATTCACCTTGTTCTACTATATGTTTATGGGTTTGACAAAACATGAATTTGCAAAAAGTTTTGCGCAAAGACGAAGAACTTGGCTATCAATTATAAAATTATAAATCTTTTATATTATTTAAAATCCTTAATAAATAAATTAAAAAGCACACAACGTTTTATTTCCTGTAACGAATCAGGATTACGAATAATTTTATTAGAGCAGTTCACATTCTTTTTTTTTTCTTAAATATTACCGCTCCTTATCGAGTTTTTCCTCAACCACGTTTTATTCCGCGGAAGTAATGCTTGGGCATACGTATGCTTCAAGATACCCTGAGAGCGATCACTTTCATGAATGTTCGCCACCGTGATTGAACTCACTTGCTTAAATATCGATATTAAACGTCATTTTAAAATANAGCATGTCACATTCCTTTTTTTTTCTTAAATATTACCGCTCCTTATCGAGTTTTTCCTCAACCACGTTTTATTCCGCGGAAGTAATGCTTGGGCATACGTATGCTTCAAGATACCCTGAGAGCGATCACTTTCATGAATGTTCGCCACCGTGATTGAACTCACTTGCTTAAATATCGATATTAAACGTCATTTTAAAATATATACCAATAACATTACCCCATGAAATAAAAGAGATATATTGAACAAATATTAAAGCCCACCAAGAATCTGACAGGTTACCTGTTATTACATGGCTTGGGAAGTGCGGCGGTGCGTACCGGTAATTAACAAGTTTTATTAATAACGAGCTCCTAGTCAACTACCATGCATTTAAAATGCATCAGCAATTAGTAGTTAAGATGGCAGTTAATTTGAAAGACTGTCAGCTTTTAATATGATCTACCTGTAAACCACTTGAGGCGACCATAATCTCTAGCATCACATGTATTGTCACCGAAGTTAGTAAGAAAGTCATGGAATTTCCGAAGAACGTCAAAGACAAAGATAGAAGATTGTCAGCGAATGCCAGATCCTTTTCTGCCTTTTTGGTGCAACCCACACTTAGGCATAACGAAAATTGCTCAACTCCGCTCAACACAACTTTCTTAAACTTCTCTGTATTCAGCATGCAGCTCAGCTGATTCTCATAGACCTTTACCACGTACCCAGATCTGTTGCTACATTTTTGCATATTGAGGCGAGGTTTAATAAAACGCTTTTTATATACAGACACATATTTGTCTGTACATATAGCCGTCACCTGCGTCTTTCGTCTCGTCGTAGCCATCGTCGCCGTGCACTTTTACCTATAGCACAATAGGTAGGAAATCATTTTACCTTTTGGCTTGAAACTTACAGAACTGATGAATATTCATAATATGCAGGTCAATTTAAAAATTCAGCATGATCGGACCATTTTATTAAAAGTTACACTGATAATACATTTCAAGAAAAACCAATAGGCCTTTTTTCTTTAAAACTACAGGAGTGATCAATCTTATAAAAATAAAGGTCGAGATCGAAAATCAGCTTGATCGGACCATTTTTACAAAGTGTATGCTGTTTTTTTTTTGCTTTTTTCAGCACATATGCAACTGATAACACATTTCAAAATCTTGTGATAAGAAATCATGCGTTATAGGAACCTTTTCAATAAGGAAATACCATTGAGAGATAAATTAAAGCACATTTCGTTAATGCCAGTGAAATGCTGTTTTTATCTACTGAACACCTAGGTTTTTAGTCATTCTACAGCAAAGGTATCCTAAATTTATAACCTTAAACTTTATCAATGTATTAACTTGTAACATGAACAATAACATCAAGTGTTTAAATCCATTTATGAATGTTTTTATCACAAATCCAAACAACCGCTTTTTACAGAAAGACATTGTTTGTTTGTCTTTTAGCACAGCATGCCTTTACCCGCCAATTATAAATGTGATAGACATATATTGTCAAATAATCAGACAGGGTGTGATTAAGACTTTTAAATTCTTTTCTTCTTTTTAGTATCATTTACTATTACCAGCTCATGCAGCCTTATGTGGCTAAAAACTGCATACCAATTTGTCCATCTACCCATATTCCAAATACTACATGCTACCAGTAGTGCAAATCATTCGGTTTTATAGTTAACAATACTAGTATATATATATATATATATATATATATATATATATATATATATATATATATATATATATATACTTTGTCTATGTGTAACAGGCATTATGTCTATGTAACAGGCATAAGGTGAAGTACATGTACGAATGTCTGTCTGTAAGTATGGATATGAAAGATTGTGTTAGTTGTGACGTCGTCGGTTGTTATTGTGCTGTACTACATTAGGAAAACAGATTTTTAAAGAATCAGTGGTTACACTTCTTTGTCAAATGCACGTCCATATTGACATCAAACCAAATCCTCTTTCATTGTTTAGTCAAATAAAATAAAATTATGTTGATTGATATTTTAATATCATTAAAGTGTATTTGATAATTAAAATCATCAAAGTGTATTTTATCCCACAGGCACTACGTGGACATCCTGGTTCGACAGGGACGACCCCAGTGGTACTGGGGACTGGGAACATGTTGGGAAATAATGTACTATTAGATTAGCTTTAAATTCTGCTCTGTTATTCTTATTACCGTTAGCTTTATTGCCTTGTACTTAAACTAAATTATCAATTTCGGAGGTCTTGAACTTATGGTATAACTGCCACTACAGTTTCTTTAAAAAATGCAGTTCATTTTGGACAGTGCTGAAAATATGTACCTCCACCCAGTAGCTAGGGTATTCCAATTTGGACCTATGATTTTGAACAGAATTATGACACTTCTTTGTAAAGGATATCGCAAAATAACTATAAACCTATCATTTATTTTTAGTGCTCCAACAACGATCCAATCAAGATTGAGTGCCGCGTCAGGGGAACCAATCAGCGTTGGGATCTAGCAAGTCAGGTGATCAGGATCAGGTGCACGCCCTCTGAGGGATTCGTCTGCCTGCACGACGATCAGCCGAATGGGCATACCCGCAAAGATTACGAAGTCCGCTTTATTTGCCTAGAGCTTAATTTGCACACGCAACCCCTAAAAATGTGTCTCTTAATCAATACAACGACATGTTCTACTATAGTAGTTTCCTGATGTCTCGTCGATTTAAGTCCGTGTTACGAAGTTTTGTTCTATTTTATTGTTTTATTATATCTATCCATTCACCCATCTATCCATCAAACAAAAGCATTTTCTCTCTTTTATCAGGGGTTCTTACCATGAACCATTTGACATCCAATGTCGCGTCAGATGAACCAAGCAGCCTTGGGATAAGGCAGGGCAGGTCACCAGGATGAAGTTCACGCCCTCTGAATGGTTCACCTGCGAAAACAGCGACCTGGGCATAATTGCTACGATTACGAAGTTCGTTTTCTGTGTCCGTTACATGTCCCATTAACAGTATATCCCATCATCATCCAGCGGACGAGGATGTGAAGCAGACAATTCCCAATTGAACGACACACAACAGAACTTCAAAAATAGTACATCAAATAGCACATCCGATACATGTAAAGAGACCTGCTTCATGATATCCACCTTGAAAGTTTTGTTGGCTGGCTATTCTTTGACTGAAATTACGGCTCAGTTGCCATTTTAAAACTGTTGCAATTAACAAAAATACACTAGTCATATTTTGTGTATTTATAAATCCTACAAAACTTCTCGTATTTCACAATTAAGACCTTGTAAACTAGAAGACCATTAAAATTGAAGTACCTGATGTCAAAAACACATCCCAAAAGTACAGAAAACACGTGTTTTTTTAATGGGTGTACATCCTGTTACGAGTATCTTAAACAGTAAAAAGAAAACACAAACTAAAAAAGTGAACATAAGATAAATAATTACTTTCTTTACATATAGTAGCTAGAATGTATGAGTCAGTCGATCTTTGCAAAATAGGGTCCACCGATCACCTTATTTTTAGGACTCACTGTAGTTAGAACTGCAGATACATAAAACAGTCACGATGTTAGCTTAAAGGCAAAGAACATAAAGTATTTTAACAAAGAGAATGTGACATTTTCAGGACCTTGATACCGTTGAATTACTGTGCTTACATTAAAGGTGGTGGTTACTGCAAATTTCTCAACAGGTTTGTAAGTGTTGACAGAAATTCACGCGTGGTTACAAAAAGGGATCCGTGATTGAGCAAGATATTATTCCCCAATCAACAGTGATTGTATGTTTAAAAACATTGAGAAAACCAAGATAAAGGCTTCCTTCAACTTGGGGTATAGTAAATATATTAGGAATACTTGATGTCGATGGGTAACAATGGATTCGATGTAAACAGTTTAAAAAACGGCGTAGCAAGCACAAATGTTAACATAGTGGAAGTCATTTCGTTACTGTAACGAAATCAAGAGAGGGAAGAATCGCTGAAGTCCACAGATTTTATGGCTTCCAAGCCTTTATAGATGACGTTTCTCCTTGGTATGTTTTTCAGTGTTATCAGAAGGACAGAGACGAGTTTAGGTGTGGTTGCACAGTTATACCGCAAAAATTAACAAGGGTTTTTTTTTTTTGTTTGGATCGTAGGTGAGATGGCTGTGTCGTGCCTGGCATCTTTTTAATATATGCGTATTTTCAAATTATGACACGGTGATCATCTGTATGTCTCTTTTTGTAACGAAACATAGAGAGACAATTTGATTATATGTCTAAACTACCTGAGGGCAGTTAAATAGTTTTCTTAAAGAAATTGTACGATTATATATTATCGCCTCTAGGTACCCCTAGGTGTAGCAGGAAATAGAGTTGTTTTTGGAGCTTATTCAAGTCAACAGTCAAAGTGCGAATACATTTAACTTTGCATAATTGACAAAGTCGTCCCTTTTTCTTTTTGACGTAATACAAGCAAAGGCGTATCTTTGAAACCCCGTGGAACGGGTTTTTTAACAGACGGCTTTTAGTAGCTTGATGCAGAGAAGGACACAGCACCGCACCGCACGAAAGAAACGTTGCACATGTAAGTTTTCTACTTATTTGGCTTAATGTGTGTTCTGCGACAGTTATTAGTTTTTCTTCTCGGTTGAACGATATGCAAAAAGTATACGTAGCTGGACTCATTGAAGAAGAAGAAGACGGCCTGGTCAAGTAAATGCTGTGAATCGTATGCTTATGAATTCCATTTAGAATACACAGTCAAATATACTTAAAATGAAGTACAGTTTGTAAGTATCAGGCCTACCCAACTACCAGACTCGGCACATAAGGATCCTGAATTAACCGGTATATCGACCACACTACCCGTTTTCAAGGTGTGTGTCAGATCGCATTTCGGAGTATCATACCCCAGAACAATTTTTGTAGGACGACCGCGGGCTCATCTTGTCGGTGTTCTGACTGATACTTCGAAATGCGATATGACACCCACCTTGAAACCGGGTAGTGTGGTCCGATATACCGGTTAATTCAGGATCCTTATAAGTTGAGTCTGGTAGTTGGGTAGGCCTGAGTATAGTTAACTATATAATGTTTCTTTTCGTTTCAGCAAAAACATGACAGGTATCTTAGTGATACATTGCATCCTGTTGGTGGTTCAGGTTCAATGTAACTACATTCTTTTCTTTTTCAATTGCACCGATTTCTCATAAACCGTTCTCGTGATTTTCAGTTATTAAAAAGTAAATGAAGAAGTATATGCGTCTGATCAAATATCCTCTTAAGATAAAAACAAGTCTTTCAAAACCTTGTGATGACGGGATAAGAAATCATGCGTTATAGGAACCTTTTCAATAAGGAAATATCATTGAGAGATAAATTAAAGCACATTTCGTTAATGCCAGTGAAATGCTGTTTTTTATCTAATGAACACCTAGATATTTAGTCATTCTACAGCAAATGTATCCTAAATTTATAACCTTATTACTTTTTCAATGAAAGTTACTTGTAACGTGAACAATAAAATCAAGTGTTTTAATCCATTTATGAATGTTTTTTATCACAAATCCATACGACCACATTTTTACAGAAAGGCATGGATTGTTTGTTTTTAGCACAGCATGCCTTTACCCGCCAAATATAAATGTGATAGACATATATTGTCAAATAATCAGACAGGGCGTGGCTTAGATTTTTACATTCTTTTCTTCTTTTTAGTATCATTTACTATTTGATTGATTTTAAATTAGTAGTATACAAAATATGTTGATAAATCACGGGCAGTGGTAGATATATGTAACATGTTTATGTTCCTTGGAAGTAAAAAGATGGATAAAGAATTGGGCTTTTTTCGACAACTTACATGTACAAGCCTTTCAGTTCGTCATTTAAATTACAAAAGTTGTCGTTTTGATGCTTAATTCCAGATTGACATATATAACCACAGTAATTTCAATGTAATACCCTCTATCGATCGTATTCTGCATTAAGAAGAGCTTTATAGTTTGACAAATACATATATTGTTACCACAGCTAGGTAACAGTCACAATCCATATCATTTTCCTCTTCTTTTAGGACATTACTGGACCAACTGGTTTGACCGCGACAACCCATCAGGGACTGGAGATTGGGAAACTTTATCTGGCCAAAAGGTGAATCGACTCTTACCTGTATTGGGCTATTTTTGCCCTTGGTTTTGGTATTTTACACTTTACCCGCCTAGTTAAAGAATAAGTTTTCTTGTGATGGTGGTGGTGGTAGGGACACAGTGGGAGGAGGGTTACAATCCTTGTTCACGGTATACTGTATGGTACTGTATGGTGATGTTAAATATCATGTAATTTGAATGGCATCAGCCCTTAATTTTGAGTAAAGGACTTGCCAGCTCAGTCTTATGCATCTAAAAACTCCATTACCAATTTTTCCATCTACCCATATTCCAAACACTACATACTGCCAGTAGTGCAAATCATTAGGTTGGATATTCAACAATACTAGTATATTTACTTTGTCTATGCGTAACAGGCATTAGGGGAAGTGTGTGGAGGGAACTGCAACCCCATCGCGGCAGAGTGTCGCGTGAAGGGAACCACCACTGTGTTCACTCGTTGGGCCGGTACAGCTCCGAACACCCTTATGTACCACTGCCTGCCCTCTAAGGGCCTGGTCTGCCGCAACTCCCAGAACACTGGGTGCTGCAAAGACTATGAGATAAGATACAAGTGTCCGTCTGCAAGTATGTATATGGAAGATTGTGTTAGTTGTGACGCCGTCGGTTGTAATTGTGCTGTTCTACATAAGGAAAACAGAGATGTTTAGAGAATCAGGGGTTGCACTTCTTTGTCAAATGCACGTCCATATTGATATCAAACCAATTCCTCTGTCATTTTTTTAGTCAAATAAAACAATTAAAATTATGTTGATTGATATTTTAATATCATTTAATTGTATTTGATGATTAAAATCATCAAAGTGTATTTTATCCCAAAGGCACTACGTGGACATCCTGGTTCGACAGGGACAACCCCAGCGGTACTGGGGACTGGGAACATGTTGGGAAAACCGGATTTAATCCTGTACGTGCAGTGTTTGAAATAATATAGTAGAATAATAACTTTAAATTCCGGTTTGTTATTCTTATTCCCGTAAGCTTTATTGCCTTGTACTTAAATTAAATTATCTTGTACTCTTTTACGTATTGGGAAGTCTTGAACTTAATGTGTAACTGCTAATACAGTTTCTAGGAAAATGTTGTGATTTTAGACAGCGTTGAAAATGTACATAGGCTCATAGCACTCCAATGTTGATCCATAGTTGTCACTTTTTTTGAAAAGGGTATCACAATTCACTTAAATACACTTACAATTCATTTTCAGTGCTCAAACAACGATCCAATCAAGATCGAGTGCCGCGTCAAGGGAACCAATCAGCGTTGGGACCTAGCGGGTCAGGTGATCAAGACCAAGTGCACGCCTTCTGAGGGATTCGTCTGCGTGAACAACGATCAGCCGAGTGGGCAGACTTGCAAAGATTACGAAGTCCGCTTCATGTGCCCATAGCTCTGCCCATGCAACCCAAAAATGCGTCTATTAATTAATACATCGGCATGTACTACATGTGGTAGTGTCCTAATATCTCTTCGATTTAAGTCATGTCGTGTTGAAAAATTGACTAGCAAAGAATAAATTTTATTGCATTTGACATTTAAACCACGTAGAGATTGGTTTCAAATTACCATTGCTTTCATTTCGAAAAAAACACCCAATTTATACAGCAATAAATTGTAGAATTTAATCAGTAAAGTGTTGTTATTGTTCTCTTTGAAGTTAATAAAAGTTTTCTTCTAATATTTGGTTTTTTAATTCTATCTATCCATAGTTTGCGGTTTAGGCATAAATCGGGAGAAGGTGTTCACAATTAAACTTTGCAGTATTTGGAGAAACAAAAGACACTGAAAAGAACGAGTACCCATCACTTTCTGTCTTTTTTGTCCTTATTACGTCTGAACTGTACTGTTTTTATTTCAAGGATGTACGTAATAGGTAGACTCCAAGCCAGCGAGGGTTATGTGACATCCACTCGCGCTAAGCACTCGTGTATGCCACATAACTCTTGCTGACTCGTGGTCTATCTATTACTTGGAGGTAGTATTGTCTACTCTGTATGTGGGTATTTTAAGACAGTTCCTAAAGGAATAAAAAACTAACGGGCATTACTTTTAACGGAACTTTTGAAGTTATATAATAGTTCTATCATGGGACATCATTATCAGATCTTTTGACATCCCCCAAAACACACACACACACACACACACACACACACACACACACACTAAATAAAAACACCTACTCCCCTTTTAACAAATGGAAGTTCCCAAGTTAGCACTGTTACAAGTAGTGAAGTGGAGCCAACGAGAGCGAAAGTGTCACAGTATAAAAGCTGATCTCTCTGCGTGGATCTTCGATCGCCTTGGGCAGCTGGACGGAAGCCGGACCAAATCGGAGCGTGAGAGCACGTGCCGCTGTGAGAGAGAGGACACGCCCTACCTTTAAGGTAAATATGACTTTTCCCCACTAAGACAAGCCTGAATATTTTTAATTTAGTCCCTTAAAATTATGCTGATACGTTTACTCATCTTATTAATTTGTTGGCGAGTCCCAAAGGAAATAAATCGATAATTATATAGAAAATGCAACTTTTGTGCCCTATGTTTTTACCATGCAGTTATGTGAAGGTACGCTAGATTGGCTATGGTACGTGATGGCCCGAATTGCTCAAGCATTATATCCCTCGCATGTTACGCTGATTTTTCACTTTGGTAAAAGTTACTTCATTGTCTTGTATAATGGAAATGGAAAAAGAATTCGTTTTAAAGTAATATATAGTCGCAATGTATTATATTGTGAGAGTATAGCTCTGTATGGGAATTTGCTCCTACTGGTATCAAAAAGATGTCGTTTATAAATATACTAAACGCTATGTCTGCCTTGAATAAGGGTCGGAACGCCATGCGTTTAGTATCTTTAAATCCACTTTATTGTTTTTTTTCTATTAGGCGCCATAGGTGTTTTTTTTATTAATATCTTTATATGCCTTTTTACATATTAGATATCACACACTGAAAAATGATTGTTGAATTTTTCCATTTTACACTAGGTTCAACATGAAGTTAGTATTGCTCGCTCTGTCTTGTGCCCTGGCACTGTCATCAGTTCAGGGTAAGATAAACAGCTCTTTTAAGATATTCAAAAATTTAAGTAATAAAGACATAAGCCTTGTATTTTTTTCTCCCAGTGCATATTTGCAAAGTTACATTACACAGTAAATATTTGAGAAGGATCTGGCGCAGTAAGAGACAATGACTAATTCAGATATTAAAGAATTTAAGCAATAAAGATATCAGTCTTGTATTTTTTTCTCCCAGTGCATATTTGAAATCGAAAAAGGCTTGCTGATGTTGACACCAAAGATTCCAGTTGTCTACATTTTTAAAAGGATTGTACTCTTGATTTTCATTTAAATATAGACTACAAGTCACATTTCATCTCGTGTTCGACATCACTTCCAGGTCATTTTTGGAGCCCTTGGTACGACCGGGATAACCCTTCAGGCCTTGGAGATTATGAAAACTTGCATGCGCAGAAGGTAAGAGACAACTGCCATGAGGTTTATTTAAAGAGTTAGTAGCTAATACATGGTACAAAATACGAACATAAGCTGATGGTTTTAAATATTGTACAAGAGATATAAGCACGAAAATGTCTTAATGAAAATGAGAGGTTAACAAAAACAAATTTGATTTTTTTTTGTTAGAAACGAGGTTACGTGTGTGGCGGATGTAAACCTATTGCAGCACAGTGTCGCGTAAAGGGGACAACTAATGTGTTTACGCGCTGGTCTGGCACGGCTCCCAATAAGTTGGTGATTCACTGTTCACCTACCAAAGGACTGGTGTGCGTTAACTCCCAGCAGGGCGGGGGATCCTGCAAAGACTATGAGATAAGATACTTGTGCCCCACTACAAGTAAGTACTCAGAGCTCTGTGGGTCAAAAATCTGGTTGAATTGTTTCATTTAACAGTCCGTAAAAAACTTTAAAGCTTTGGATCAATTTAAGATAGAAAGCTTTTTGTAACAAAATTATCGAACGCCTTTATATCCACTGTGTTAGTTGTGCGTGTTTTCACTGGGTGAGACTGCATAAGCTGTCCAGTGATTGGTTCGTGCCGCTGTAAATCAAATAATGCACGTGGTTGGTCCACACAGTGGACTAGAAAGGGTAAATTCGTACCCTTAAATTTGAACGTTGTCTTTCAATGGTCCGGTTAAGATAATTTTGTAATTTACTGGTGGACTTATTTTTTCTTTGCTGAAGTGAAACTGCACAATTTATTCCTCGAATTTAATTTTATTTCCCTTTGTTTGTCAATGTATGCATTTTAATGGTCACTCCATTTGTTTACAGGTGGGTCTTGGACATCCTTCCTGGACAGAGATGACCCTAGTGGTACGGGTGACTGGGAGAGCACACGCGCCTTTCGGGTAAGCGTCCCCACGAGGTTATTACGTAATATTCATACCGTTGATCTTTCCTTAAACTATTGATTGTATATCTTTAAATGAATAGCGGTTGTATTAAGGTACATGTATTTGTTTATGAAACGAATGCAAGGTTTTAAAACAAAGATAATAAATTATTAAAGGCTACATTTATACTGTCGATCATTAATAAAACAAGAAAAAAATAAGACCATTAGAGGACTGAGTTTTTTCGATGCCAGTTATAACTAAGCACGGACATTCTTGACTTAAATACAGTTTGTACACATTTTAGCATTGTTTTCTACTTTGATTTTCCAGAGGTTTACCAAAAATAATCTTTGCGGTGGTCGTCGTACAATGTGCGCCCAATGTCGCGCTAAACGCTCCCGCTACCCTTATTATAAAACAGGTGACAGGTACAACACTTTCCACGACTGCAACTGGGAGAATGGGTTGGTCTGCACTACATCTGTCAACAAGAAGATCTGCAAGGACTACGAGGCCAGGTTCAAGTGCCCTACGATAGGTGAGTGGTGGTTGGGCAGATTCAGGGAATCAGACATTAAACAGTGATAGTCTGACTCAGCATCAGTTGTTTTCAGAGTTACCAAGGTGTTACGTCCGTTTACGGTATGTCTCTGTACGAACAAATTAGGAAAAAAATACGCAATTCTATCAGGGAACCGTGCATGTTCATTTGACAAATTTTGTTATATCTATTTGATAAATTTTGCGTGTGAAACGTACCAGGAATGTTAACCTAAGTAAATCTTGTTAACAGTATCAAAGTAATGTCTACTAGTCAAAGAAAGTGTAAAATTATTGTCATGGCTTGGCTTAAAGGGATAATAACTCTTCGCTTTGGCCAAAAAATGAATTTTCCTGGAGTAAACAACAATTTTCCCATACTAAGCAATGGTTAATGAATCCATTTTTACATTCAAAGTTAGTCCCCAGTTTTTTTCTAAAGTTTTTTTTTTTTTTTTTTTTTTTTTTTTTGTTATAATCTCTTAAGAGATTTTAACAAAGTATAGCCATCACTGGAGGTCACGTTGTCTAAAGACAAGCTCAGATATCAGAATAATAGCTATAACTGTCGCTTTAGTGGTAAAACAGAATATATTATATTTCTATGAGTTGTTCACAATGTTTTTAATGTGAAATAAAAATCTCATACGAAGAGTTATTATCCTTTTAATTTGCAATATCTGTTAGAAGTAAGACTGGAAAATGCTTAATTTGCCTTGCATATGTTTATATATATTGCATTGCGAAGTAAAGCATTAATTGAAATGCCTCTACTGCTTCAGGTAACAGTAATTGTAGCCGGTGCGCCAAGTGGACGTCCTGGTGGGACAGAGACAACCCTAGCGGTAGTGGAGACTTTGAATACGTGGGGAAACGAGGACATAATCCGGTACGCACTGGCACGTACCATATACATGTACCAAGACTTAATTACCTCCGCCAAGGAGGTTATGTTTTCACCCCTGTTTGTCTGTTTGTTCGCCTGTCATCAACATAACTCAAAATGTTGTGGACCGATTTTGATGAAATTTGCAGGAACTGTCAGAAGTCGGCCAAGGTAGAGATGGTTAATTTTTGGTGGTGATCCGGATCAAAAATCAATTAATAATCAATAATAATAAAAAATCGCTGCCTTGGCGAGGTCTGCGCTCTCGGAGTGCTTTTCCAGTTTTAAGTATGTAGTGTATGTATTTTTACAATATAACCTCGACCCTTATTTCTTTACATTACATTTTTGCCACATATTCGTCGATCAGTTAAGTTGAATACAGCTAAGTTGCATATTTGGGGAGGCTAAGCACTTATCTAATTTCGTTTAAATTTATTGCAAAAGGGATTTAATCTATGAATCCAGTATTGTTCGTCTCTTTGGTAAGTGAATGGAGGCAATACCGACGCTGGTTGTTCTTATCTAGTCCACTGCGACATATAATGATAAACGTTTTAATCCCCTGTGACGAATATTGCTGATTTTATTTTAGTGCTCCGGCCGTGAACCAATAGATATCCAATGCCGCGTCAAAGCAACCAAGCAGTGGTGGTATACGGCGGGCCAGAAGATCAGAGCCAAGTGCACGCCCTCTGGCGGGCTGGTCTGCGTGAACAGAGATCAACCAAATGGACAATTGTGCAAAGACTACGAAGTCCGCTTCCTGTGTCCCTGACTCTTGTTTACGGCAATAACCTTTACATTCATTGTGGGGGATGTATGATTGCAAATGTTACATTAGTGTTAAGACTTTACAGCTAAAATAAAGTAATATTTGCGATATTATTGTGCTGATACTACAGCAAAGTATCGGGGTACCAATGCAGCAATGCAACTGTTTGAACGAAAAGAATTATGGCTTTTAGAGACCCGCATTTCAAAGCATTTACATTTAATTAAATCCACCATGTTACACAAGGAACAGTAAAAAGGTCGAAATGAAACAATCGTATATTCCCCATCAAGGTAAAAGTAGTATTTTTTATTATGGCATAGTGATGTGCTAGGTTTTGTTTCTCTAAACGTCATGAAGTTTATTAATATACTGTTAAAATGCAACAGTAGATGGAAATTGTTGTTGAAACTGCCCTTATACGGTTCTGAAAACTTTTGTATATCTTGTTTTTGTTACCAAAATAAATGATGCTTTTCCAGCAGGTGTTGGTTAGATCGCATGATTTGACACCAGGCATTTAAATATGCACGTTTACGGTACTGGGTAACATCTTTGAAAGTCTGTCAAATTATTCCTATGCGTTGGTGCTTTCTTGTTAAAGGGGTGAATTTGTCTTATTATAACAGACACTTTTATGTTTCCAAACATTGGTGGTGATCCGGATCAATGAATAATCAAAAATCAAAAAACTAAATCATTATAGAATGAAAATTGGGTGTAGACTTTTCTGCCTTCGCAAAGGTCTCCGCACTTGGAGTGCTTTTCTAGTTGAATTTAATTATTTCGAAATTAGGTAGGCATGTTGGTTTACATAGTCCTCCATGGAGCTGATTTTGACAAGAGAACTGTACACGATGGCTGTTTAAGGAAAAGTAAAACTTACTCCAGACCAACCTTGCATTTTAAGGAATCCTCAGCCGAAATTATAGGAAATCTTTGAGCAAAGACAGATTCTAGAAATGACCTATTCCTTTGCTAAGGAAGATTGTTAAGTGATTCCTTTCAAGTGAGATAAAGAAAGGTCTTGGAATACAAATTTCGTATAAGGTCGACTTTAAGGCTTCGTTCACATGCAAAGTCTATTTTCTAAATTTTATTTTCTATTCGCGGTATGTCTTATGATCACGGTCTGTGCCCTGAATATCCCGCGGCGTAATTACTGGCAGCGCGAGCCAGTTACTATAAGTTACTTTAAGTAACTGGCTCGCGCTGCCAGTAATTACGCCGCGGGATATTCAGGGCACAGACCGTGATCATAAGATACAGCGAATAGAAAATAGATTTTTAGAAAATAGACTTTCCATGTGAACGAAGCCTAAGTCTCCCTTAACGCTAAAGGGAGATTCTGGAATAGGTGCCTTAGTCTTTTTCATGCCCACCCTTCTTGGGCCCCTGCTTATTAAGACTATTCATATGATCATACAGTGCCTGGGGCAACTCCACAGTCGACTTTTCAAATGGCATAGATTATTGAAAACTTAAACCGCTATTAAAGTATGAACCGCATTGGCTCTCATCGTGCTCTATAACTAAAATCTCAGTAATCTCTCAGTTATTTCAGTGTAAAACAAAATGAAGGTAAAAGTATCTGAAGTCATCTAACTAGGAACCTTCCGGGCGGACTTTTGGGTGCCTTGGGACCTGTGAAAGGGAGTAGCCCCTCCCCTTGGACGAATAACCTGTTAGAACCCGGTTAAATGGCACGGCAAACAGTGGCGGAATTAGTTGGGTGTCAGGGGGTTCTGACCACCTTCGATTTCTGAAAAAATCACACCAAAGCCACCCTCTTGAAATCAGAATTTTGATTTTGCCTAGCTGAATCTTAGTTATAAACCGTACCAAATGCCCTCTAAAATACCAAAATTTTCTGGTCCCTTCGGCGGGCCCCGGGCCCCACGCCAAGGGCGGGGGGGGGGGGGGGGGGGGGGGGCTTCGCTACCGCGGACCCCTCAACCCCATCAAATAATCCCCATCAAATAATCCATATATAATGCTTATTTAGAAATCAGGCCTGTCAGGTATTCTCTTGACATCGACGTACATGTCAGTTCATTTGATATCACCCCAGTCCATTTTAATAAGATTTAAGCCTGATGTATAGCATCTATTTTATGGCAATTTGAGGGTGCGAGTGGGACCTAGATTATGACACCCGACTTTCATGATAACCATATAGGCCCTATTCAAATAGTTTTGCAATCTTTGTAAGCATATTGATTTGCTCATTTGTTTGTTTGTTTGTTGTTGTTTTTTTTTTTGTGTGATTTTTGTGCTGTGAAAAAATATCTGAAATATTAACATGGGGAAAGGCCATTGTCATGTCGTGTTGAAAAATTGACTAGCAAAGAATAAGTTTCATTGCATTTGACATTTTAACCATGTACCGGTAGAGATTGGTTTCAAATTACCATTGCTTTCATTTCGAAAATAACACCAAATTTATGCAGCAATACAGGTATATTGTAAAAAATTTAATCAGTAAAGTGTTGCTATTGTTCTCTTAGAAGTTTATAAATGTTTTCTTCTAATATTTCATTTTTTAATTCTATCTATCCATAGTTTGCGGTTTAGGCATAAATCGGGACAAGGTGTTCACAATTAAACTTTGCAGTATTTGGAGAAAAAAAAAGGGCATTACTTTTAACAGAACTTTTGAAGTCACATCGGTTCTATCATGGGGCATCAGATGTTTTGACACCCCCCCCCCAAAAAAACACACACACACGTGCGCGCACACACACACACACACACACACACACACTAAATAAAAACACCTACTCCCCTTTTAACAAATGGGAGTTCCCCAGTTAGCACTGTTACAAGTAGTGACGTGGAACCAACGAGAGCGAACGCGTCACAGTATAAAAGCTGATCTCTCTGCGTTGATCTTCAATCGCCTTGGACAGCTGGACGGAAGCCGGACCAAATCGGAGAGTGAAGAGCACGAGAGAGAGAAGAAACGCCCTACCAGCAAGGTAAATGGGACTTTTCCTCACTAAGACAATGCTGAATATATATTTTTTATTTAGTCCCTAATAATTATGTTGATAAGTTTACTTATCTTAGAAAATTGCCATTTTTGTGCCCTAAGTAAGATGGCATTTATAAGTATACCAAACGCTATGTCTGCCTTGAATAAGGGTCGGGACGCCATGCCTCATTGGTAGGAAAACGTAGTCTCTTTAAATCCACTTTATTGTATTTATTTCTCTATTAGGCGTCATATATAGGTGTTTTTATTAATATCTTTACAGGCCTTTTTTTAACATATTAGATATCCCGCACTGAAAAATGATGGTTCAATTTTTTTCATTTTACACTAGGTTCAACATGAAGTTGGTATTGCTCGTTCTGTCTTGTGCACTGGCACTGTCATCAGTTAAGGGTAAGATAAACAGCTCTTTTCTGATATTCAAGTGTTTAAGTTATAAAAATATCCAGTATTTTTTTTCTCCCAGTGTATATTTGCAAAGTTACATTGCAAAGTAAATATTTGAAAATGATCTGGCGCAGAAAGAGGCGATGACTAAAATCGAAAAAGACTTGCTGATGTTGACACCAGAGATTCCACTTGTCTACATTTTTTAAAAACTCGATGATTGTACTCTTGATTTTCCTTTGAAATATAGACTACAAGACACATTTCAACTCATGTTTGACATCATTTCCAGGTCATTTTTGGAGCCCTTGGTACGACCGGGATAACCCTTCAGGCCTTGGAGATTATGAAAACTTGCATGCGCAGAAGGTAAGAAATAATTGCACTGAGATTTGAAGAGTCAGAATGTGATAATGGTACATAATACGAACATAAGATAATATAGATATTATACAAGGGCTGTAAGTACAAAAATATCCTAATGAAAATGAGTGGTTAACAATAACGTTTGATATCATTTTTCTTAGAAACGAGGCTACGTGTGTGGCGGATGTAAACCTATAGCAGCACAGTGTCGCGTGAAGGGGACAACTAATGTGTTTACACGCTGGTCTGGTACGGCTCCCAATAAGTTAGCGATTCACTGTTCACCCACCAAAGGACTGGCGTGCGTTAACTCCCAGCAGAGCGGAGGATCCTGCAAAGACTATGAGATAAGATACTTGTGCCCTACTACAAGTAAGTACTCCTCACAGCTCTTTGGGTCACAAATCTGGTTAAATTGTTTCATTAAATAGACTACTACCAATATGTTGTCTGTCAAAATGTTCTAAAACTTTATATCAATTTAAAGCTTTTTTTTTTTTTTTTTTTTTTTTTTTTGTAACAAAAGTGCCAACGCCTTTATATACATTGTGTTAGTTGTGCACGTTTCACTGGGTGAGCTTGCGCTGTCTCATGATTGGTTCGGGGCAGTGAATCAAATGATGTACAGTCGAAAGAAAGGGTAAATATATACCTTTAATTTGAACGTTTTCTTTCAAAGATCCGGTTAATGTAATTTACTGGTGAGCTTATCTTTTCTTTTCCGAAGTGAAACAGCACAATTTATCCGTCGAATTTAATTTCATCTCCCTTTGTTTGTCAATATATGCATTTTAATGGTCGCTCCATTTGTGTACAGGTGGGTCTTGGACATCCTTCCTGGACAGAGATGACCCTAGTGGTACGGGTGACTGGGAGAGCACACGCGCCTTTCGGGTAAGCGTCCCCATGTGGTTATTACGTAATATTCATACCGTTGGTCTTTCCTTAAATTATTTATTGTATAGCTTTAAATGAATAGCGGTTGCATTAAAGGTACATACGAAACGAGCATCAGTTGAGCGTGGATTCCCAGTAACACATGTAAACCACTTCCACTAGTTTCTTATAAGACTCAAATAAATTAGACATGCCAAGGGGTAAACTGAATAGATCACTCGATCAGCCATAAAAGAGCTTTAGACTGTTCCTTTCTTTGAAATTTTGGTCGGAAATTTAACCTACTTTCGTGACCCACTTTTCTGCCCCATTGACATACAGCATAGAAGGCTAGCAGAAAAATTCGTTCAAACATCATTTACGGGTAAAATTAAACAATGCCTTTTGGTAATTCTTAGTTATACTACTTCAAACTATATGCAGGCATTTGGTCGGTTTTTGTGACAAAAATGACTTTGTATGCATCTTTAAGGTATGTGTTATTAAAATTGATGCAAGGTTTTAAAACAAAGATAACAATTATAATTGAAGGCTACTTTTATATTGAGGATCATTTAAAAAACGTAAGAGAAGGAAAATAAGACCATGGGATTATAGAATATTTGATGTCATTTAAAGATAGGCAAGTCCATCTTTGACTTACATACGGTTTGTTCACATTTTTAGCGTTGTTCTCTACTTTATTTTTCCAGAGGTATACCAAAAATAACCTTTGCGGTGGTCGTCGCACAGTGTGCTCCCAATGTCGTGCTAAAGGCTCCCACTACCCTTATTATAAAACAGGTGACAGGTACAACGCTTACCACGACTGCAACTGGGAGAATGGGTTGGTCTGCACTACATCGGTCAACAAGAAGATCTGCAAGGACTACGAGGTCAGGTTCAAGTGCCCTACAATAGGTGAGTGGTGGTTGGGCAGATTCAGGGAATCGGACATTAAACATTGATTGGCCAACTTGGCATCTGTTGTTTCCACAGGCAGTCAGCAGTATGTCCGTGTACGGTATGTCTCTGTACGAGCAAATTATTAAAAAAAAATATGCAATTCTATCAAGGAACCGTGTATGTTCATTTGACAATGTACATGCAGACACGAGAGAATGTGCCTCACCTTATATAATGGGACCAAAGGCATTAAAGCCAATATTTTGCGTGTGAAACGTATCAGGAATGGAAAACTACGTAAAAATGTCACCAATATGCAAATACTGTACGTGCATATATTATATTAGTCAATATGGCGAAACATATTTGTGATATCTGGCACTAATTTCCAACATCTTTTAGATATTTAGGAATGGAAAATGTTAAATTTGCCTTGCATATGTTCATATTTCTCGAAGTCATGCATATATATCAAAATGCCTTACAGCTGCAGGTAACAGTAACTGTAGCCGATGCGCCAAGTGGACGTCCTGGAGGGACAGGGACAACGGTAGCGGTAGTGGAGACTTTGAATACGTGGGGAAACGAGGACATAACCCGGTACGTACTGGTGCCATATACATGTACCGAGACTTTATTTTAAATAATTAGTGTATGTATATTTACTACTGTAGTATATTACATCGCCCCTTTTTTTGCATTAAATTTTGGTCACATATTCGTCAACCAGTTAACCTCAAGACAGTTAAGGTGCATATTTGCCGAGGCTAAGCACTTATTTAATTTCGGTTAAATATATTGCTTAAGCGTTTAACTCTACTATGAATCCAGTCTTGGTCGTCTCTTTGGTAAGTGAATGGAGGCAATACCGACGCTGGTTTTTTCTTATCTAGCCCACTGCGACATATTATGATACCCTTTTTTAATCCGCTGTGACGAATATTGCTGATTTTATTTTAGTGCTCCGGTCGTGAACCACTTGATATCCAATGTCGCGTCAAAGCAACCAAGCAGTGGTGGTATACGGCGGGCCAGAAGATCAGAGCCAAGTGCACGCCCTCTGGCGGGCTGGTTTGCTTGAACAGAGATCAACCAAATAGGCAATTGTGCAAAGACTACGAAGTCCGATTTCTGTGTCCCTGACTCGATCTTGTTTAGGTCAGTAGCCTTACTTCAATGTGGGGGATGTATTGATTGCAGATGTCATATGGGTGTTAAGTCTTTACAGCTGAAATAAAGTAAAATTTGTCATATTATTGTGCTGATACCGGAGTAACAATGCAGTATTAAGTCTCTACAACTGTTTGTATCAAAAAGAATGTGGCTTTTAAAGACCTGCATTTCAAAGCATTTACATTTAATTAAAACCACCATGTTATAGAAGGAACAGTAAAAAGGTCGAAATGAAATAATCATATATTCCCCATCAGGGTAAAAGAAGTATTTTTTGATTATGGTTATTGATGTGCTAAGTTTTGTTTCTCTTAACGTCGTAACGTCGTGAAGATTATTAATATACTGTTAAAATGTAACAGTAGATGAAATGTGTTATTGAAACTGCCCTTATACGGTTACGAGAACTTTTGTATATCTTGTTTTTGTTACCCAAATAAATTACTTTTCCAGCAGATGTTGATTAAACCGTATGTTTTGACAACAGGTAATAATAATAATAATAATAATAATAATATATATATATATATATATATATATATATATATATATATATATATTAAAATTATTTAGAACGTCTATTTTTTCATTTATGTAAAGTTGGGCGAAGTTTCGGCGAAATCTCCAAAAGCACGAATTGAAAAATCTTTTCATGTAGACTTAACATACAGTGTGTGAATACTTTAAAAAAGCACCTTATAACCCGTTACAGTATCTCTTTAAAGCCCTCGCTGTTTCACTACATTGAAACCATTCTGTTCTCGCCTGGATCAGAGTAGTCTAAACCACGACGTCTTCGATCTTTTCAAGCTTATAAAAAGGTTGACTTATTGATTTGTGAACAGCACCTATGAAACAAACCAAAAACATTCCCAGTGGGTCTATTTGGCGTGGAAATCCAATCCTAATGGAAACTTTGGATCGACGCACCTTTTTCGCAGCTAGACTACCTACAATTACCTAAATTAACTTGAATTCCCCACATGTACTGCATCTGAAAAATGGGAAAGTCGATTTAAGAGCCATTATCTCCTCACGAGTAGCATGTTTCAAGGAAATCGGTCGTCGGTTTAACTTCAAATCAATATCTCTGCGGTTATTAATCACCAGTTTTAATGCAGTAGTTTGATTTTTTCTTTGCAATCAATAGCTCAAATACTTGTCCTCTTTTGACTTACAGGTAGTTTACAAAGACAGCGTTAAAGAGCATATGGATTTAAAGTTTTGGTTTACAGAGAAATGAAGGTCATAATTAATATCTTAAACAGACCTATTAAGAAACTAGAAAAGCACTCCGAGAGCGCAGACCTCCGCCAAGGCAGCGATTTATTATTATTATTGATTAATGATTGATTATTGATCCGGATCCCCACCAAAAACTAATCATCTCCTTTTTGACCCACTTCTGACAGTTCCTGAAAATTTGATCAAAATCGGTTCATAACTGTTTGAGTTATGTTGATGACAAACAAACAAACAGACAAACAGGGGTGAAAACATAACCTCCTTGGCGGAGGTAATTAAAAATGAAGCCTACTGGTACTGCAAATGCCATAACTTCTCTCATAACGTAATGCAAAAATGCTACAAATTTAAGCTATTCACGAAGCTACAGTTTATTATCATTATAAACGGGTCAAGTTGGCAAGAGAGGAAGTGAAATAATAATGTTGTTGGTATTGGCCTGCCGTTTTCATAGGTGAAAATGCGTGGACTGGCGCCTACTCGTCCAACCCCATCCCTCTCCATAAAGACCAAGTGCAGATTATTTCTTGAAAGACTCTAATTACCATATAGTTTTCAAACTTTCTTGCTACTGCAAGTGAAGGGGGGGGGGGATTATAGTGTCTTGCTGAATCATCTAGTGGCTGTGCAATTTTTTATTTCTCTTTTTCTGATATTCATTTTCTATTTCACTTCGATATTCTCTTCATTTTTGTTCTTGATCGAAGCTTAATTTGTTCTTTGATATAGCACTTGAAATTAGCATCATAGGACGCCAGTCGCTTGTTTCCTGCTGATATTTGTCTTCAGAACCCAACGAACGGATGCTCATCTAACCTTGGCCTTACCGCTGTTTAAAACTGTGCACATTGAAAAAATAAATCACTTTAAAAGAGATGTAGATCAAGCAGAGTTTACATGTTTATGTCAGAGTTGATGTCTGTACTGAATCACCACAGTGTCTTCTAGTTATCATTTAACGGGTGTATGGTGGGAGTTATAGAGCAAATTGCTGGGAATGCACTGAAATTAAGTTCGGAAGTTGCGTCTTATACAGTACCTCGCGTAGACTGCTGCATTTTCACTTGCTAACGTAGGCATCATCTACATGTACGTATATGTAGTCAGCTGGAGTACATGCAACAGCGATTCTACGGTACTTCACCGACGAAGGCATATTTTGTTCATGTTCTCTTAGAATTAGACTCTTAGACTCTCCAGATAGCTGAACGTGTTTGTGACTGAAGTGCAGCACAGGGCATTTTTCCACTTCGTTCAATGCGGCGGAGGGTTTCCTGTTCCTATGTGTGTCACTAGTGTACGTGTTCCCTTTGAGTTCACAACCACTTGAGGTACTCTGCACAACTCTGGACTTCAGCATCGATCTATCACGCTTCCCCTATTTTTCTCGGCGACTTACTCCAGCACAGAACAGTCAACGGGCACACTGACAATGGCATGGTGCTGTCTCACAGTCGTCTCCTGCGTTCTTATCGGTTTACTCCTGCTGAACTGGATCGCACGGAAGCTCACCATCGGGGCCAAAGTCTGCAGGGAGAAATACATTGCCATTACTGGGTGTGATTCAGGTTTTGGGTGTCTTGCGGCAAAGAGGCTGCATCGAATGGGGTTTAACGTGTTCGCTGCATGCCTTACAGAGAGTGGAGCCGAAGCACTGCGGAATGAAGTGAGTGGTACAAGGCATTGCTAAGTGTTACTTATACAAACCTCTGATTGAACGCGATTTATTTAAGTCGGGGAATAAGTCTTAACTTTGATTTGAGTCAGCGAAATAACATTTACGTTTGTTGGCACAATGCTTGCTTTTTAAACCTCCAATTGCCAGTGTTTATGCTTGAAAGCTAGTGGCTCCAATGCAAACTAAATACTTTTCTTGAACTATTTGAGTAAACTTAAAATATCGTTGATTAGATGGGCGCGTGGCCATGGCACCAACACAAAGATTCAACACTACTCGAAAATACTTGCACATTCTGTATTTAGTGCGGCAAATAATTGCCTATCCTGTACGTCCTCTTTAAAATGAAAGGAGGGGACTGCAATATTATTGAGCTACTTGGATTTTTTTTCATTCATTAAGAACTGATGTGAGGTATTTTTTAAAAAGTTTTTCAGTGATGTAAGACGAATGCTCTGTTTTCCCAGTCATTCTTCATATCATACTGTTCATTGCTCATTGCACGTAATGTGAGAACGCAGAAGAGATATTATGTGTCTTTGCAGGAAGCTCATGGGCCATTTATCAAGCCATTCATCATGGACATTGCTAGTTCTGAAAGCATAAAGAACGGTTTCGAGTTCGTGAAGGCCCACGTTCCCGGGGATATAGGTAATACGCGTATATTTATTCTTCAGAGACAGTTTATATCACTGAGACAAGAATAACGAAGTAGTGCATAGACTTGATGGATCTCTACACACAACCAGTATAATGTTCAGTAAATGCATTCAATTCAACCAGCATGTAGAGCCAGCATGAATTTATAGATCGCTTATTTACATTGCGTTGGCCTTTATGTTTTAAGCTGAATAAGTGTGACATTTTAATTGTGTTCTGGGGACGGCGCTTGTATTGCTTTCTAGGCATATATGCGACGTGTGTGCCTGTAAAATGCACTAGTGTGATCACGTTATTGTATCGTATTTATTGCAGTATTAATGTCAAATACAATATAGATATTAATGATTATTTAATAAAGCATTGACAATATAGATATACCGATATTTATGGTGTACATTCTTTGCAAAGTAGGTCTGCTCATATAGATAAATAATTCTGTACTATTCACTCACATCAGGTCTGTGGGGATTGATAAATAATGCTGGAATAGAGGGCAAGTATGGCCCCCTGGAGTGGCTGACCAGAGATGACTATCGCCATTGCATGGAAATCAACTTTCTAGGGATGGCAGAAG
The DNA here is from genome assembly GCF_001039355.2 of Lingula anatina. Next base: position 43,909 of record NW_019774659.1, on the reverse strand, counting down.
TTAGTATAACACCCATAAGCCCTAACTGAACGATTTGTCAACGTGTTTTGTACTAAACGTACTATTTACCACGTTCATAATGTCTCATGGGACATAATTGTCAGTTATTTGCCGTTCAGATAACTATTGCAAAATATTTAACCGGAAATAAATCAATCACCACTAAAGTAATGTGTATGTAAAATAATCCGAATTTTTTTGGAGAAATTTGTTGTATAATCTATCACCTAGGTAACCACAGTGTTCCTGCCCTTGCTGAAGAAAGGTCAAGGTCGATTAGTAAACACCAGCAGTCAGCTGGCTCGTCTACCTATTGGAGACTTCCCGTGCTACGTTGCGTCCAAGTGTGCAGTCGAGGGTTTCTCTGACGCTGCCAGGTCAGTTTACACGTACGCATGAATGAAGACACCAAAGGTCGATAAGTTAAGGCAAACAGAAATTGTGCTGGCAATGCCAAATGAGGCATGTGCTTGCTAATCAATGCATTGCAAATTGAAGCTAGGAACAAGAATGGATGAGATGCATATAAATGATACAGCAGGTAGAGTTAAGTCAATTTGCAAATCCCACGGCTGTATAGGCCCAGATAATTGATGGTAATACAGTCCCACCAGTGGTTGCATGATGTTTGGGTAAATCATCCCGGATATTAAAGGTATAATGTATGCGTCTAAAATTTCCCCAAACCCGTATTTTCTAAGTCTACATATTCTGCAACACTAGCTGTCTAAAAACTACCTTAAAATTTATTAAACCCCTAAAAGTATGTTTACCCAACGCCGATACTTTCTTCTGAAATGTACCAGAAGATAAACATCGAATTCAAGAGCAGGGCCGGTACGTGAATGGAATGGATGTCCTAGGAATGGAAGTCCAGGCTTTCATATCAGGGGTGCATCCAGGATTATTTGAAGGAGGGGGTGTCTGCAGTGGCGAAGCCGACCCTCCCCCCACCCCCACTTGGCGTGGGGTTGGTGTTCCACTGAAGGGCCCCGAAAAAATTGTATTATAGAGGGCGAATTACGGTGCCATTTGGTACGGTTTAGAACTATGATTCAGCTAGTCAAAATTCTAATTTCAAGAGGGGTCTAGAAATCGAAGGGGGGGGGGGGATCAGGGCCCCTTGACCCCCCCCCCCCTCTAAATCCACCACTTCATATGACTAATACAGGTTAGGGTTAGTTGGAGTATAGTATTGGGGTTAGTATATGAGACGAATGTCTCCTGTACAAAGTAATGGGAAGTGGACAAGGGATCCAAGGAGACTTTCCTTCCTGTTATAACGTGTTGACAATAATTCGTATGTATGTAAGCAGGTCAAAAATTGCTGTTTCATTAGGAAAATACATTATGGCGGGTAAATCCCGTATGGAGTCCCTACATGTACAAAGAAACGCCGGGGGAAGGGGCAATACGCTTTTGAATAACCCCTTGCAAAATTCTAGGATGAGTTGTGTTATACATGTTTTTTCTTATTTTTACTTTTCAGACAACAGCTGAAGTGCTCGAACATCAGCGTTCATTTGGTGGAACCTGGTTGGTTTAAGACTAATATCACCAGTGAGGAGAACTACTCCCACTTCATCCAGGCCGCCTTTGATGGAGCACCGCCAGAGGCGCAACAGGAATATAATAAAGATTTCATGCAGGACGGTAGGCATTTCGGACTGAGCTTGTGTCACTTAACTTTTGTCAGTACTTGTAAAAATCTCTCTCTCTCTCTCTCTCTCTCTCTCTCTCACACACACACACACACACACACACACTAGTAACCCATTTTTGTCTTTGGCATGTAAGTTGTTGCGTTTACTAGTGCTTGTTATTATAAATACATCCATATGCACAATTACTGATATCGAATTGCTTTGCAGCAACTGCTCTCATACCCAAGATTAATCAAAACTAAAAAGAATTATAAAATGCGCTGTATGTACTGTAAATTGACGTTTAATATGCGTCTATGATTTTATTTTTTAGTAAAAACCCGTCTGTTCGAAGCGAGAGACGCCCATGCCTGCATTAACGTCGACTGGGTTGTCAACGACTACATTCACGCAATGACGTCATGGTATCCCTACGCACGATACGGACCGAATGGTGCTTTTGCTACTGCGGTATCCTATCTTCCTGCGCCCCTGTCAGATTATATCGTAATAAACACAATGAACCCTGCTATCATTCACGCCAAAATGGACATGATTAGGAAACGCAACCTACCAAAGGAGTCTGAGAATGAAAAGAAGGAGGAGTGAAGTATACGGATATGAGTTGCAGCGTTCCATGATGTACGCAGCATTTGTATTCAAAAGAATTGATGCGCTTGTAACATAGACGTAGTTCATACTTGCAATTCCACCTGTACAATTTTATTAATATTGAATTTTGGAAGAAAACAAGATAAGGCTAAAATAGAAAGATTTAATTTGGAAAAGGTATGCATCCATAAAGATGAATTGCACAATTTATCTTCCATTCCGTTTATCGCCTCGCTTCCCCTTCATCCCAAACGTATTTTATCTCTAGGCAGTTTTACATTGCAGTAGAGCGATTTTGCTTCACCACAATACATTTATTCACCAGAATCAAAATTCGTTGAAAGAGTGATTATGAGGTACTTCCATAATTCTGGAGGTGGAAAAAACCGCGGGGAGGGGGGTGTGTGTGAAATAAAAGAATGGAAGTGAGGAGACAATTGAAGGGAATAATAGATTTATTTTTAATCCATGATGAAATCCGCTTTTGCGTTGTCGTTTGCAATACATATATTTAAGAGAGTTATCATGAATGAGATATGATAACCTGTATAGAAGTAGTGCATGCAGTGCATTTCTTTTATTGGTGTACATATATGTGTATGCATTTTCTATAAAATAACGAGCACAGCAGTGGGATATTCTTTATATGAAACAAAAATTTACAATTTAACTGCAAAATTTTAAACTGATTCACTTTTCTCAAAACATTTTATATTTATCCTCAAACGTCGACTGAAGTTTCTGAAAATAAGTCCCTGGCTGTAGTTTCTACAATATCGGGATGGTCATAAAGGGTGAATGATACGTATGTGAAAGGATGGCAGTCCTTCATTCGGGATGGTTCTCATCAGCTAACAATGTAAATGTTCTCCTTGTTTCTTTAATAACAAAATTGATAACAATAAATCAGCTTTTTGTACCATAAGTTTCCCATTTTTCTCATTTTACACACACACACACACACACACACACATATTTGCATATATCTGGATCGGTTTTGTCAGTTTCACGTTTTACGAACTTGAACAATTAGGTGTTATATAAAATCCCATACTTATACATCCATGATTAATAGCCACTATCTTGAACACAAATGCATGTATTAAGTTGGAATGTATATGCGGAGTTGGCAATTAAAAGAATTATAAATACGCCCTGTGTAATAAAAATTGCTGATATACTGATTGACTCTACTATAAATCTAAAATCCCTTATAAACCTTTTAACTTTCCCGGGATAAGCTAATATCAGTAGCTCAATTCGCAGCTGAGTTGACGAAGCGTCACAATATTAATCCCCTCATTTTTGTTTGCTGTCACTACACCACGATACCAGTGATTTAAAATCCTCATTTAACATCAATTATTCAACCTGGAAAAATATATGAAGAAAAGCACGCCAAATGATGACCTTGCAAAGGTTTCATTTGTAGAGCATGTGAGAGATGTATTTATGTAAACAGCTGTTAGGAAATCAATTAAAGAAAGACTCAAACACTACTATTTACTGTTTAAATCATGAGTACACCGTAGAAACAGAACTCTAGTAGTCAATACAGGTGTCATGGTGTGAGGCAACACACAAAGAAAGAAATAATGCCGGAGCCGTAACTTGAAGAGATGGGGAAATAATAACTATATAATCGTATTTGCTCCTTACACAGAGCATTATCCGTGACTGGCTGGCGCAGTGAATGACTTGTTAGAAACGGAAGGTAAGGGACATTTTCACTAATGATATAGTAACGTATTGGTTTTACTTACTTTCACAAGTTTATAGGCAGTGTTTTTTTTTTTTTTTTTTTTTTTTTTCAATTGACCTGATGATAATGTGATCGCTCGTATACAGCACATACTTTGCGGAGATGTGGCTCGTTTGTGAACCTGGTGGGAAAATGCGTACCAGTTCTAGAAAAAAAATGAAAAAAAAAGACATAATGGGTTGAAATTTTGTCTGAGAAACAAAACTTTTCCTCCTATAATTTGTGGATAGCCTGAAGTATTAACATCATTCTTACATTTGCCTGTTACATATATTCCATTCGTATTGTATACATCGACCATGTAAGAGGTGTATTTGCATACACATATTTGCACGTTGGAGTTCACAGATCGCCACTGTTAGACCTACGGTATGATAATGCTGACACATGTGAATGACCTCCGTTTGAAAACAGTATATCTTGCAAAAAGAAATGTACTCCTAGTTCTTTTAAATTCAATATGAAGTAATTGTTCATAGAATTGAAGGTTACTGCTATGGGCGGGAACCTGTAGCGTATAGTTCTGTGTTTAGAACCATTGTTTTGTTGTTCGTTAACAATAGCATTCACGTTTTGTTTTATTAGTACCTATTCTAATAACTTACATTAAATTATTATTTTTACGATATTTAAGACTGGATCGTGAGTGGTTAATATACACGTATGTTATCGAATTTCAATGAGGTAAATTATATAAAGCGGCATTTCAGTAACATTTCTTAGTCAGTGTTACTAAAACCATTTATATTTATTTATTTTATCTGCTTCTCACTTCTCAAGTACATTTAAACATACAGTAAATGCATTGAAAGAGGGTTAAGAGAGGTATTCTAAAAAGTAGCATATCTTTTTAAAATATTTCCCAAGGAAAAAAAAACTATACCTTGATACATCTAAGCTGCATAAAATACCATTTAATGATCTGATATAATGTAAATATTTTCACTTCAGTTACTGAATTAAAGTTTCTATACCTTACCCCATGTTTTTTTCCTTCGAACCATAAGAAGACTACATGTACCTCCGCCAAGGAGGCTATGGTTTTCGTTTTGTTTGCCTGTCGCCATGTCTAACTGTCTGTTAGCAACATCATGTTAAAAAATGTCCAACAAACACAGGGCGTTTTAGAACATTACCACAGCGTTACCATACCCTTTTATGTAAGTGTAATGGTGGCGTTATTACAGAATAACATTCTGTGTTTGCTGGGTGGACGGATTTTGATGAATTTTTCAAAAACTGTCGGGCCAAGTAGCAATCGAGTATATTTTGGTGGTGAGCCAATGATCAATTAAGTAGTAATGAGACTGCATCTGACTAGTTGAAGCTTTGTGTTCTTTAAGTGCTTTTCTACATGTAGTTGTACCTGCATTTCACTTACGAGAGGCGTAAACTCCATCGCGTTCTAAGTGAAATGCAAGCGCAGTCGTCCTTTGTTCGAAGTGCTTGTGGGATTAGTCAGTTACAAGCATTTGCCATCGTCCACTGTATTAGATCGTTTTGTATGTCGCATACAATGGAGGAGTGTTGTGACTGAACTTAATGACAGATTATATGGACAAGTATCTTTCCTTGCTATTTGTCCACCGTCTATGTTACAAAAGACTGCCATTACCTAGTGCTTTAATGTATTCCCTTTACCTGTCTTCTGTTTGTTAGTTAAACTCCAGTATTTTGAACGCCTTTCCTCATTTTCTTTTCACCAAGACGAACATGTACCACCACAGCTGAGCATTTCACGAAGAGACTACTGCGTGGAACACTGCGCCTCTTATGTAAGCCTTTGTTCTGTGAAAAAGTTTTGTTGCACCGACATTTCATCTTCCACAAACGCATTTTGTTTTTATATAATCTTTTAAACTTATGTTGGCTTTCCTCCCTTCTGTTGAGCATTCTGCCACTTACACCTATACCCGCGGCATGGCTCCTTTTCTACCCTGTCACTGCTCAAATGTCTTCATTTTCAACTGGTGTGTTTTAAATCCGCTGTTCAATGCATCCTTTACTTTACTTGACAAATTATAATTCTTAGATTTAGACGTGGTGTTAATCAGCCTATTAGTATTGGATATCATATTAGAAGGTGTGTGTCTGTGTGTGTGTGTGTGTGTGTGTGTCTGTCTATGTGTGTGTGTGTGTGTGTCTGTCTGTGTGTGTGTCTGTGTGTGTCTGTGTGTGTGTGTGTGTGTGTGTCTGTGTGTGTGTGTGTGTGTGTGTGTGTGTGTGTGTGTGTGTGTGTGTGTGTGTGTGTGTGTGTGTGTGTGTGTGTGCATGTGTGCATGTGTGTGTGAGTGTGTGTGCGTGTGTGTGTGTGTGTGTGTGCATGTGTGCATGTGTGTGTGTGCATGTGTGCATGTGTGCATGTGTGTGTGTGTGCATGTGTGCATGTGTGCATGTGTGTGTGAGTGTGTGTGT
>NW_019774659.1:9719-37471 GCF_001039355.2 Lingula anatina | reverse complement strand
GGAAATGACATTTGACTTGTCAAACATACACTTTGGTCCCACTTTCTCCAATTATAATTACCGGGTGTACAATGTATGAGGTGTGACAGGGGGCATAATGTATACTACTTTATCTATTTTTTTTCTTTTACTTTAATTTTCTAAAGTAGGTTGCTGGATACAAAATTCAAAGGAGTTAAGTAGAGTTTATAGAGTTAGAGTTAAGGAGTTTATACAAGCATTGAAAATAAATACGAAAAAATCAGTACAAGTTAAACTAACCATTTAATTACACTGACTACACTTCTTTGAGGCTGGTATGTGTATATAAGGCGTGTGCAAAATCTATATAACCGATTGTTCAAACAGAAATTAATAAAGTTAAAAAGTGTCATTCTGAATAATAAATGATATCCATAGCTTTTGTTGCATGTTTGATTTCACATGCCAAATTTCAGGGTATACTGTAGATACGTGCTGATATTTAAACACCGCAGCTGTATTTGACTTACAAAAATCTGCAAAAACATACATAAGGAATATGGAACAATTGTGCGCTGTTAAATAGGCAAACATGCTCTGTCCGTGAATTGGATTATATTTATGGATGTAAGTAAATGAGAGTAAGCATCCTATAGTGTTTAAATATATGCTGTACAAAAAACTTTTTAGTACAAAAATACACCAAATCATAGCAACATGGTAACTATAATGATCTATTTTATATGCCTCTCAAAGTGAAATATTTAGTAATATTCCAGCGCCATGAAAAAGGTCGAAGACCCAGACGAGAAAAGGGTCTCCCTTGGAGAATTTGCCACTTCCACCAGCGCTCATGGGTTTGCACGTGTTGCACAGAGTCGCCACCTGGTGATGAAGGCACTGTGGATAATCTTAATAGTGGCAGGCTTCGTCGTCGCTACTATACAGATTGAAATGAGATTTTCGTCTTTTATTCGCCGAGACACGGTAACCAAAACGTCAATGGTATTCAACACTTCCCTCAGCTTTCCCGCTGTTACAATTTGTAATTATAACAGGTACGTTATTGGCGATGTGTCGATAGACTGCTTGTCTTATACATGTACCTGTATGTTTATAAAATTGCTATTTATATAAAGTCATTTCCACAACATTTCAATCAATCCTACTTTTATGCATTAACTTATGGAAGAATGTTATACAAATTACGCTAATGTTATATGCTAGATTTTAGTTCTATTCACAATGCGGGGAAGAACCACAGAGCTGATTAAGAGCGAAAGCAACAAAGGAACCATTAGCACTACCAAATGTCTAACATGAACCACATTTAGCTAACACTATAATGAGATGACTTCTCTGCGGTCCTTCCAGCCGTAGTAATACAAAACCGTCTGTTAAGTTTAACATGTAAATTGAACTTCTCGTGCACTAAGTGTTTTACACAGATTTGGTGGTTTACAATTAAATAGCTGCAGTAGAAACAACATTTGATTCAGAACGCAAAATGGAATACCAGTCCTATGAATTAAGGGACATGCAAAAACCAATCCAGCACTAAATCAAGATCTTTCATTTACAGCTATCAGTTAATAGATTCGATGAAAACCTTGAATTTTTTCAGATATGTAAGCAGGCGACTGACGACTATGGACAGATTGTATTTAAATGGCGCTACACTGTTCCTCGCTGCTCTATCCAGCAAGAACTCCAGGGCATACGCACATATTAACTTGGATAACATAAAGAAACTGAATATGACCACATGGTACGGCAGTGGGTACACCTTTGCTAACTTCACCAAAGACAAAGGGTGGCTTCTTAATGAAGGAAACGCGCGGTGCACATTTAGAGGTGAAGATTGCAATATTACTGCGGTATGTATGCCTGCTGTGTAATGTTCTTATTTACGGCGTCGTAACTTAATTTGCAACGTACGTGTGTAGTTTCGCTGTGCGTCGCTTGGTGACTGAGATGTTTGATTGTACGCTCGACGAAACATCGTTATTTTGAATAATTATTAAACAAAAATATAAGCTAGGGCAAATAATATCTTCAAATGTTAATGGATAATGCACCCACCAATGTATTAATATGGGAGCGACGAGTAAAACACAATGCTTACGCATTTCAGGACTTCAAACACGTATTTACCGAATTTGGAAACTGCTACACATTTAATAGTGGTGATGATCCATCGAGAAACTTGTTCCAGGACCAAGCAGGTATTGGCAATGGCCTCCGAATAGAAATTAACATACAGCAGGTGGGTTATATGTTTTCTACTCAAGTATTTAATTTATTTGTTTATTTATTTTACTTTTCTGGGCAATCACACACCCACACACACACACACACACACACACACACATATCTTCCTCATGGAAGAAGGACGAGATAATACTAGCAAAAAGGCTTGTTTCCAGTGCTCTTAATCAGTACTATAACATAAGACGGGTTGTTAGTTAACATTCAGACTATTAAAACAAAGGTTTCAGAAATGGATTTACTTATAATGGTTTACATTTTAAGTGATTCATTAATTGATTTTTCGTATGAAGAATGCATGGAGACATATTCTATCGAGAACACGATATACGAAGGTATACAGTACAGTTCATTTATTCAATTGCTTTTATCCCCAGGAACAATACACAAACTTAATACTCAGAGGAGACGCCCCTGATGCTGGAATATTGTTCCATGTTCACAACCAATCAGAGCCAGCGTCCGTAGAGACAGACGGTAGAGCCGTCGGGCCAGGGTTGCATGCATATGCTGGTCTGACCCGATCTGACGTAAGTACCTGTGAATGTAGAATGGCACTTTTTATTTAGGGTTTACATTTATTGCCATCTGGACATTTATATTATTTTGGATATATTTTATAGCTACCACCAACATCATCGTTTCATTTTTTCAAAATAATGCTGTGATTCAATGTCCATGATGTTACTTTAGGGATCTGTAGAAAAATCAACTTGCGTCAACATGCATGTAAAACCGTTGTACGTTGTTTGTGATACGAAAAAGAGTACGTAAAATTGAAAAAAAAGTTTTTATCTGGCTTAAGTGGTTCTTTGAAAAACGGAATTCTTATCTGTTATCATAGTTTGCGACATTACACCCACCGTATGGACAATGTAACGAGACAGCTTCCCTGGAGTTCTACCCTGTCTATACCATGTCTGGCTGTGTCGTGGAGTGCAAGCGGAAGCATATTCTGCGGCACTGTAACTGTAGGCTGATGGAACATCCGGGTAAGTTTCTTCCTTCCTGCATTCCCACAGATTTAGATCGATCCATATGGATCGACCTAGCCCCTGGGGGTTCACGCTAAATTGCTGTCAGCTCAAGAGGCTTAAATATCTGTCACGCCTACCGAATCGGCTAGGGTAAAGGTAATTACCCCTAGCTTTAATAGGCGTGACAGACATTTAAGCCGCCAGGTTTACAGCAATTTAGTGAGACTCCCCGGGGGGATAAATCTAAATATCTGTGGGAATGGTCTCTTATTCTGTCCGATTTATTACAAAGCAGTATAAATGTGTTACTGTTATGTTTAGTTTAAAAATAAACAAAACTAAACAATATATTTGCCACTTAATCTTTTTGTTACCAATATTTCTAAAGCAAAGGGCATTTATTGGAATCCGACATGCTGAAAACATGAACAATTTTTCGGACGATATAGCAATTTTTGTTCATAATGTAGTGTTCAGGCCTGATATAAATGGAATCACTGTTTTAATGTACTGAAAGTCGTTCAGTAGTATTTGTTATATGCTTTAAACTGAACTGTACATTATTATTAGATAAATGAAATGTCACCAGCAAGATTCAGTATTATAACTGAACTTGAAATTTGCAGGTAATGAACCTGTTTGCGGGTTGATACGTATACTGACATGCGTCAAGCCTCTATTGGGTAACGTACATACCTTTTTTTTGTTTGAATAAGCTGCTTAACGTTTTCACTGTAAAGAGGAATGGTTAACAAATACTTCTCGAAATAAACAAATGCGCATCACTAATTATTATGACGTTTTATAATACGCATCACTAATTATAAAAAAAAACATCTGTGTTTTGTGCCATCAAACCTTACATCGTTTGTCAACCAAATTTTGCATTTACATGTTTAGTCTACAGTTGTGAGATATATATGACAGCTAGGCCTTTGCAATGTTGCGTTAGACCTTAATACATAGCCTAATAGTAATCCAAGCCATCTAAGCGATTTCCCATCATCACCACACTATGAATTAACTAACACTGCTGAAAAAAAAAAAAGATTTACAAGCCTGTTTTGTGTTTTAGACTTTTACTTCTCTTCATCACAGGCAAACACCAGTATAGAATAAATCTATGAAACTTAAAACTCTTATGCGTTATCTAATAAGCGCGACTTTGGGGAATTTTTTGAAAGTGATATCCATGTACACTGGTTTTGATATTTCCAGGGGATCAAACGTTAACCATATACAGGTCTTATGATGTGTGCTTCTGTCCTATAGGCCTAACGCTATTTAATGCTGTGTCTTTATTTGTACTTTCTGTTAAAACTATCCAGTCAACCTGACACAAGACTTCACTGGTATGTGCAGTTGCTCTGTGCCGTGTAGCAGCGTGGTATACCAGACTGCGCTCTCGTATTCCCTCGTTCCCAGCGAGAGCACAAAAGTGGAGGCCTCAAACACGCTCGGGGTGGCGGTAGATGATGCAAGGTATGTTCAGTTTAGGCTGATGTCCAAAATATTTGAAAATATTTACTTTATTATACAAATGATAGATGGTGGCATGGTGATACATCCTAGGCGTCACCTAGTAACGTCACTCATACAGTAATAAGATTTTAAACCCGTTACCTGTAGCGTGTATCTGCAAAATTACCAAATGCTACCGGTAGTACCAAATTGATATTCCCATTGGCAACTTACACTGACACGCTATATAGAGGTTATAAGAACTTTATTCTTTTTCCAGGAAGAATTATATCATCTTAGACGTGTATTTCCAAAGTTTGAATTATCAACAAAGCGAACAACTTCCAGCAGTGGAGTGGACCGCACTTATTAGTAAGTGTTTAACAAATACACCGTATGAAAGAGAATTTACGCTATTTATAAGGTTAAGTATTTTTTTTCGTGGACAGGAGACAGTTCTCAAGTGTAAATCCAAGTGTACCAAAATTGAGGGTCCGTGTAACAGGAAGACCGCCCTCCATTTGATTTTATCATCCCCAGAAATGCACTGCGTGACGTCACGCCTAGCCCACTGCGCATGCGTGCATTTTTAATGAGTTGCTAGATTGCCATAGGAAAATGAATGGGTTCGTGATTCGTGGGTAATTCGTGATAATTGACAAACTAACGGCCTGATGCCGATAGACAGCAACGCTGTGTTATGCTTCATGCAACTCCTGACCAAATATCGTTGTTTTTTTTTTTTAATTCTGTTGTACACACGTACTAAGAAGTTTGCCGTGCCTTGCCTAGCCTAGCCTAGCCTCAGCAAAAAGCAAATCTTTTTAGAAATAGTGATTTTAGACGGTAGATTCACTCAGAAACAAAGACAAACTAATTTGTTGCCGATAGCACCAGCAGATGGAAGCACCATACAGAGTCTGATCAAAAACTTTCATGACAATTGAAGAACTTTTACCACTGTGCAATGGAGTCCAAAAAAGGCACTTGGGACAAATGTGAAACTGCCCGGTGCAAGGCCAAGAATTCATTCAGTATTTTCAATCATATTATCAAATTCTACATAAATTGACTGACAATATCACTATTTAGCTAATCTCTTAATCAAAAATTCCTATCAACATTTAGTAAAAATGCAAAATTCTTCTTTCAGATTGCTATTTATTAAAATTTTTAATGCTCCAACTGTTCCAAAATAAACTTGTAGTAAAGGAAAAATGCAAGTAAGAAGTGGAAGACCAATTCTACCCAAATTATTCATTTATTTGAATATAAAAAGAATAAGATCACGATTTAACAAATTCTTTCATGAATAACATATTAAACAAAAATAAAAGTTATCAATTAGTGGTAACGGTTTATTCTGGTATATATGACTTCTGCACATCATCAGTGCCAGGCTTGGTACAGTATAGTTACTACTTGGATACAGAGTTAGGTTTAATAATGTAACGATAAGAACAATATATATTACAAAAAACTCCTCTGCACATGTCAGGCGCTTGTTACATGTACCATGAACTAACACTACTTGAAAGGCCCGTATACGTAGCCGAGGGGGGGGGGGGGGGGGTTCGGGGGGTTCGAAAGATGCGCCCTTTTTGTTTGGGAAAGGTCCATTTTGGGTAAATTTTTATCTAGGTACACATGAGCTTCATTGTAAAAGGTCCACTTTTTCAGAAAAAGAACCCCCCCCTTTTGAATTTGCTGGTTACGGGCCTGACAATGGGCTGAGCACTTATCACAGAGTCTGTGTGCGATGCCACTGTTGTGCTGTGATTGACTAGTTGAGGCACGTGAAGCCCTACTGTAGCACCCTCGCGTATCGCGTGAATGCTGCGCATTTCTGGCCTTGATGGTTAAGGGTTATCCTGACCCAAGTGGGTCAAAATCCAGGTCTGCATGTTCAAATGAATGGAAAGCGGACTCTCTATCATGGTAAACTCCCATTCACAATACACCGGCATGTACTGAGTACATGCAGGTCACATTTTAATATTAAAATATGGTAACTTCATGTTCCATAAAAGTGTATTTATATATAGATTAATTCATAGGATATTACTATTCCAGGTGATATCGGAGGGCAGTTCGGTCTCTTTATGGGGTTCAGCTTGCTCACTGTTGTTGAATTTATAGAATTCGCGATAATGAGCGTTGTGACTTTGACTGCTGCAAAAAGGTCACAGAACAAGGTCAAAGGTCACGACGCGATTCATGGAAAGGGAGACGAAGTGCCAAAGTCTTCCAAAACAGGACGTATTGGCATGCAGGGAGATTTTGTTCAAGTGCATGAAATATTCTAAAACTGCTACAGTGGCACTGCGTAATCTTATCAAAACAGCTTGCGTTGCGATGGTTTCCAGATGTACATGTATATAATTTCGAAGCTTGTAGATATTGTGTATAGCAATTTAAGGTTCTTTTTATTGTAAATAGACAAATAGCCTTATGTGTAGCTTCACATACATACACCATTGAGAAGGTGTTATTTATACAAATTCCAGTTTGCCATCATAAAACTCAAGGTCAAGGTCCCTGAAATTGATACACAGACAAATAAAAAAATGCATTTATTATTTTAGTACTGGACGAATCAAACAACACATTTGTGTTTTGTTCAAGAGGTAGACTGCTAAATGTCGTGAGTTTTAATTAGACTATCGTGTTTCACATAATTTATTTTACTAATAACGTCAACAATGTAACAGCAATTATGGCATCTCAATCCTATGTGTATAATTGCAATGTGATACTCAGACGAGCCTTATACCTGTAGTCGGAACCTAAATTTAATTGGCCATGTAAAATAAATGTTATAGTGAGGAATGACGACACAAGTCTGGAGCTTTCGAACGTTTATTCACCGACTCTCTTTTTCACACATTATCACCAGTATTTTATAATCTATTTTCCATTCTCATGTTACAAAACGCTATTCAATATTTCCTTAATAGGTAATTTCAGAGAGACTTGTTTTTAATTTAAAATATTTTCCCAATTACTCATGTTTGGACCTTGTCCATCTCGAGTTTGCATGAGTTTTACACGTGTTAGAAATGTGCAAATCTATTGAAAAATTATCAATCAAATCCAACTATATGTACCCTAGCTTCTAGATTCCGGTATTGCCAGCTCGATCTTGATTTCATATATAATCCATATCGCAATACCAGGCTCTAGTGCACAGCGGCCATGTTAGGCTTCCGTCAATCAAGTAGAACTGCTCCTCAGTGAATCTGCAGTTGAATGTCATCAGAACAAAATGAAACGTAAAATAAATTTAATTCTGCTTTATTTAATTTTATTTGCTGTATTTAAGATATGTAAAGTGAGAAATAAATAATGTTTCTGAAAGAAAAAAGGTATATCCAATGTTTTTGTATTTTTGCTTATAAAAGAATATTTAGTCCTAAGATAATAGACACAATACAAGTGCTTGCTGTGTTGTGCCAAGTTTGACAGCTACACTGGATGCCCGATACCATTATAAGGGCTGCGCAACGGCTACACCAAAATCAATTTTTAAAACAAAATGTTGCTTATATTGTGGCACTGACCTTCGACTGCAAGATATTTTCAATTCAAACTTCTAAATCCGCGTCAGACACTTTGATTCTTGTCTCGTCTGCACGAGATTATGTCAGCGCAAGGCGGGAAAGGCAGCTCCAGGCGGCCAAACCTGTGACGTACGAGACTTATGACTTCCAAATATGGATCCAGGCGAACACAGCTGTTCCAAATATGGAAGCGCCCCAGGCAAAATTTTGAAGAAGAACGCCTCAGATTGTCGCTGTTCGTCAGAGCTAGTGAAAGTGACTCCAAGGTATATTAAATATTAAACAAACTAACTTTCACGTTGCTCTGACACTCAGGGTAACTATATGTGACTTTGAAATGTTCCATCCTTTCTTGCTTCGAGAACAATCTCTACACTTGTTGACACTTAAAGAAATTTAATTTGCACTCAGTAATTTCCTACACATTTGATTCTGTTTTGATTGTTTTGTAACTATCTTCTGCTTTACAACATACACACCTTCTTCAAAAGAATTCGTCCTCGAATTATAAAACTTTACAACATAAAGCATAAAAATCGATTTAGTCATTTATGCATAAATGGCACAGTTTCACTGATTTGGCTTCTCAAAAATTAAAGGTCGACTTCTCTTATTTGAATATACAGCATATCACCTAGTCAAATATAACGGAAATATGCAAATGCAAGTCATGAGAAAGAATGATTGGGTCAATCCTCATTGAAATTACATCTCATGCAAGTTGAAAAACGTCGAATGACGGTGACAACTTTGATTTTACCGGGAAAATATCAAACGGATTTAAGTTAATTTGGTAGTAAGAGGGATTGTACATGTCTACAGTCACATTTTTGAAACAGACGTATGCTTCAGAACACCCGTTGAACACCCGTTGCTTACATTTACAATCATAAACATTGTTCTGATAAAAAAAAAACCGTGCAAGCTGGAATAGTTGAAAGTATGTAAAACGTGAGTAAAGAGACAACGGAATTTACCCCCCCCCCTTTATTTGGTCACGGTAAATTGTGACAACGTTATTTTTCACTAAAAAAGAATTAAAAGAAAATTATCTGTTATTTTTATCCCACGAAGTGACATAGACTGACTGCTCAGCCTGACGTACTCACCTTTTCCCTGTATTTGAATTAGATGTCGTTTGGAAAAGCCTCTCCATCACCAGCATAGTTTCTTTTGTTAAATCTTGAGCAATGTTAATCACTGTATCTGTAAGCGTAACGGTACGCCTTGCTCGGGATATATATACCCCAATGCCTCGATCATCTACGTTTCAAGCCAGTAGGTTTTGTCTAAATTGGTTGTTTAACATAATTCCCTTATGTGTACAATACAATGCAATTATGTATTTTAATAATTAAAATTAGTAATACAATTACGGTTGTAAGCTCCGAGCACATCTTATTTGTACCTGTTAGCGCGTAACATTTTTTTTCTTTCCGGTTGGGGAAAATAATAAAATTATATGTGCAAAAGTGTGTAAATGACGAGTGCCCATAATTAAGGTGCATTTGTGTGGTTTATTAACTTCTATGCACATTTCAGGAACTTTGGCGCCAATAATTCTGCAATTAACCAATCGAGTACACGTAACGGGGTAGCTTGGTTTATTTCATTCCTCAATTCATGCAATAAAATATCATTAGAAGCTGCATACACACTTGTGGACTTCCGTCAAAGCCCCAGAAATGTTATGTGACGTCAGTCTTTATAATGTTGATAGTTCAATTACAGATGACAGTTTGAAGATAACTGAACTTAAAAGAACACGCACCCGCTTTCTTTCTCTCTTCAACAGTTTGAATTTTTAAATAATGGCGTTTATGATCACGAAGCAACCTATCGGATTTGGACAAGAACCTAGCTAATTACCCATCGTGCCACTAAATGGTCCCATTACTTTACATATATACATTATTCTGATTTTTTAATGAGGAAGAAGGAAGATGCTGAATAGCTAATACGAGGAAAACATTTTCAAAGAATAACAGTCATTTACTTAAATGAATTGAATGAACATAAACGGCGTACCATAAAAATGGGACCGATTACACATACATAATAAAAAATGTAACATATGAAGGCAAAAACAAAACAGAAGAAGAATATAAGAAAAAGTATTTTCGTATCATTAAATAACTAAGCCTTCATTGTTCATATTATTAAATAACTAAGCCTTCAGTAACAGGGATGGGTCCGCAAACAACTCAACCGTTTCGTACGTATTGAATAAAACCTACATTGATGATGTGGCTAGACCACACATGAGGAACCTCTGTCATTTTCTTCCCTGTACGCTTATCAAGAAATAGTTTATTGTGAGGTATAACAAGACCATTAATCACCAAGTGTAAAGTTTGGGTTGTCTGTCTTTGTCGTTTCACCACATTCTGGCTGCATTTTATTCGTGGTTCGCAGTGTGATGTCGTTCGCACATGCAGTGTTGTCAATATATTTTGCGGGTTAAATTGTCTAGGGAAACCATTTTCAAAGGAGATATTAATGACACGAATTCCAATGAATTTCACTACAAGGTAAACGAGGAAATACATTATCTAATTAAAATAAAATTTGGTTTTCTAATGTGAAAACATTTCTTTGTGATCTGTATAAAAAGAGTGGATGTAGCAGAGGAGCAGTAATTACTGACGCCCTGGAAAAAGGAAAACAAAGTCTGGAGTTGGTAAGTGGATTACGCCATACTGATGCCTTACATTTATTATGATTATGATTATTATTATTATTATTATTGTTCTTGTTGTTGCAGTTGTTGGACGCCATTCTGGATTTTTAAATGTCTTTTATAAATACATTTCACGACATCGTATAATAGGAGACGTAATTTAAACCGAGTTTTTTTTTGTTATATTTTTTAAAAAAGAAATGTCGAATTTTGGCACCAAAATAGCCTAAGTTCCAGTTATTTGAAAACAAAATATTTGGTTTTAAGTTCGGCATTTCACATTTTCTGCAGTTTATTTTTTCCTGTCAAACATGATATATAACGAAATAAAAAAAAGCCGTTTCACTACTCGCATTGGTGCTATATTCGAGAAAGATAAATTAATGTTCTTTAAACTACTTCAAACGTCAAGTTAAAGTATATTTTCGTGTTAGCCTGTACTCTCTAATGTCTTTAATGTATAATTAAACGAAAGTTATAAAACACGTTTCACAACATTTTAAGGTAAACGTGCAAAATATCAATGTTTGTGTCTTATGTTGTCTTCAAATTTATCCCATACAATCATAGAAGTAGAGAAATGTAGCCTGATGTAACTAATATTTTATTGCAGTTATTTCTACCACCTCGCCAACTTAGCAAGATTCGTGTGTCAAGAAATGAAGTTTTATGTTATTTACCTGTGCCTCGTGGTTGCTTTGGTGCGGCCTACCTTATGCAAGGACGAGAAGGACTACGTGTCGAAAGATTCGTCCGCACTGCCTAAGGCTGATTTACATGTAAGAGCACTTAATTTAATGAATTACACTTTATCCCGTGAACTAATCTTTTTTTCATTTCATTTTACATTAAAACAATTAAATGTATTTGTCACTTTTGAGCGAGCTTGGCCAACACAATTTTAGGTTTTGAACGTAGCTTGTAAACTTTTTGATAACACGCAATGTACATTGTATGATACATATGTAGATATTCCTCGAAATTATACTCCCATATCTATATGTATCATATCTATATATATATTCATTTTTCAATATTAACAATGGTATCAGGGAGTATGATAGTTTATTCTCTTTATTCCATTCCGGGGACATATTTCTAACGCAGCTGATGTCCTCTATTCAAATCCCCAGCCATCCTGGGATGTGGTGTACCCCAGTGAAGCGAATAATGTATTTTTCCTATTCAAGCTACCCACATCCCCACACCTCAATCGTCGTTTAAATCTTAGTTAAAACAATGAAAAATAATAAGAAAACCCACTGATTAAAATCCACGATGCGTTCCTAGGGTACAGCCCGTCTTCACTACTATGCAGTAACTTTGCGCCTGCTGTCTTCAACGCAGTTATCTCAATGATATTGTTATCTTCCCAAGAAGCGTTTTTATGAAGGAGATGCGGTTATATGTTCCTTTTTTGCTTCGATGTCGCTATTGCACAGGCTACCTTACGTGTACGTTTCCCTGGTGCATTTCCGTCATTGTGTAAATGTTCTTCATCGAAAGTATATACTGGATTTTTTTCAGTCATACCTGTTTTGATTATATGTAATATTATCCGTAAAATCGTGTTTGTTTTTCTACCAATACCTGGGCCGAATCTGGGCAAACAATTTACAATCACGCTGCCCCTGCCGACAATGGATTTGTAATGCCTCTGGGATGGTATGAAAGTAAAGCAAATATATTTTTTTCATGCCTCTCCCCCCACATCCCATCATCATTGGTTTCAACTACATGTATCGTCTTCAAATACTGATCGCTGTTGAAAAGAGAGAGAGAGAGAAAGAGAGGGAGAGAGAGAGAGGAAATGATGAGAAGTTTATAATTTCGTTTCGATGCGGTTTCAGGGAACAACTCTCCATTACCACTATGAAAGCGAGGCCAAGCTGTTTGGTCCGGCAGAGGAAACATTTCACATCTCAGCTGATGTAGATGTGGAGTATATTGGAGGTATTTAGTACCATTTATAATAAGATTATATATTTTTTTTATTATGCACATGTACTTATAATCAATATATGTACGTGTCGTAACATGGGCTATTTAGTTGTTTCTCTACTCCTCCGGGCATTGTTACATTATTTGATAAAAATACGAATACTAACGCTGACACTTTTCAGAATGTAATTGTTTAAAAATATTCTGTATTATTTAATATATGTTTCCTTTTAAATGTTCTTTTTTGGAAATCTGCTTATAGATTTAATTGTATGAAGGACTACAGTTATACGTTAAAATTAATTTATCCATTTACGTGCAAGATATTTAAATACAATTACTCAAGAAAAGTATTGTGCAATGTTTTAGGCACGTACGTAATGTTGATGCACTGCTTGTTTTCCAGATGGCTTTGTAAACTACCTTGATAACAACGCATCGTCCTTCCTCATGTTTATGCGCAATGTGTTTGTGCAAGTGATTAAGGGAAATGGGTGAGGCCCTGTTACCTAACTTAAAACTTACTTAATATTGCTAAATATTCTAAGCACTTTTGCAAAAAGTACCTACGAACATGAATAAACTTATCTACAGAACGAATTTTTTTTTTTTTGAATACATACTCTCAAAAATGTTTTTTCTTAACCATTTTAAGTCTGGACAAATCTTGATATCAATAGCATAATAGAATGGTGAAATAGCTACATATTGATGAAGGAGAACTTCATTTATTTCGTCGGTATAGATGTTTTTTATCATTTTTGGTCCTCACATCATTTTATTTCTTTTCGTGTCCATCCCAATAGCACGACCTCCGAGTCCGAGGCTCCCCTGTCTGCTGACGACCTGTATGACCAGCCTACCTGGTTTGTTCAACTAGGGAACGGAACTATTGCCGAGGCTAGGTTTACCAAGAAAGATTTAGGTAAGGTGTGGTTGGGTTAAGAACTTTCCATGCGCCAAGTATTTCAACATGGATAAAACCACTCTTAGTTAAATATACAGCATGCCTTGGGTGATTTGGATGCCTCTCCAGCCCTTAAAAATCCTAAACCTGACAGAAGTAAGAAGAGGATGTAAGATTATTTGAAGCAAACGATGTAGGTATCTATTCCATATGTGCAGCTTTTTTTCAATTGTTACTTATACTTTGCTTGTCACATTTATTTTAGGAAATACAGATGTCATGAATTTCAAGCGCTCCATTTTATCAGCACTTCAAACAAATTTGGTTCGTGACAAAGAAAATGTCATAGAGACAGACGTCATGGGGACACACAATTCACGTTATAGGTAAGTTAACTGGTTTTATGTGCCATTTATGTGCAAATTGCATGATGCAGGCAAAAAATAGAAATGGAAATGAAAAAATAAAGCGAGGAAGCAGAGAGCTGAAAAAATTACCCAAGAAAAAAAGCGGAACGCATGATCCGTCTCAACATTTTTGAAAATTATTTGTTCTTCTCTATTTATACAGACTTGACATTTAATATGGAATATTTTTTTCCCAATCATTTTTCATCAGTTTTTTCCTATTTTGCTGACTGATAAATGAAAATAAGGATTAAAATCGTGTTTAAACAACTTTTAATTATCTCTTTGATGTCATAGTGACATCAGTTCATTAATGGGATTCGCCAAAGAAGCAAACAAAAACAAATTGCCTATTCTATGTCATATGACAGTAATTAAAAGAGATATGTTGGATCGCCATATTTTCCAAATTATTTTCTGTAAAAGAGTTACACGCCTCACAAAGAACCCCCAATGTCAGTGTCTAGTCACAGTAACGGTCGTTGTTACGCTTGACCTCTTCTGTCTGCTACCAGCGCTCTCAAGTGGCACGGCATTCCTTGGGTTAGGTTTTTAGGGTTCAATCTGGAATAACATTCCAGGCATCAGTCAAAATCTGTCCAATTTGGTCCAGTTTTCTTGTAGAACATGTAGGCCATTGATTCGGCGAGTAATGGCCTACCCACATATTGTCTATGTGGTTCAAATATGGCGATTTTGATTACCAAGATAGCTGCTCATTCCTTTGGTTCTGTAAGTAATCTGCTATTAAAAGTGCTCTGTGTGTACTGGCTATTTCACCGTGCAACCTAAAATTGTTCCTAAGGTGCCCCCTATCAAATGATAGTCAAGTGGTTCCCAGATTATTCCTTTATTTGATCTGGTTCAGGTTTTCGTGGATGACCATCAGTGGATGACCAATGTGGTATCCACTCCAATTGCTGACGCTGTTAATGACCTTAGTCACTTTAGACGCGGCACACGCTTAGTCGTTGGTCTCTTCTGTATGTCTGTAAACTCTGTTTTGACTAGTTGAGCGGTACAGGTGAAATCTGACCTCAATTAAGAAAGCCACGAGGTTTCAGTGTTCAACTCAGAAACGGTCAAGGTCCCCAATTCATTAGAGAAACATACAACGATGTTTTGCTGTTTACAGTGGGTTCCCCTGAGGTCGTCTGGTATTCTAACCAGCTAAAACCAGTTTGGTGTTCGCTAAGGGCCTTGAAAAATGCGTTTTGGTGGCAATTTAGCCCTCATTCTGAACGGACTGGGTAGTTTTTGTTTAGTTGCAACAGCATATCCCGACAGACAGTAAGTCCTGTACCCTGGTGGTAAGATTTCAATACATTGGGTGTGGCCTCTGTGTAGGTACATCAGTCTGGTCATTACTCTATAAAACTGTGCGGACCGTTTCGTTTGGCGCAATTATCTGTCTGGCAATCTCTGACTTTTTCGCGCCATTCTGCCACAGATTGACAAATTTGCAGTGCACTGCATAGCTAATTTTACATACTGCAAAACAGACCACTTGCATGCAAAATTTCAAATTCTTCTATGCAGTAGTTTCCGACATATGGATAATTTTTGACATAACCATGCTTTGCCAAAGCCAAGCTTTGACCTGCCCAAAGGAGCACTACCCAATTAAATCACTGCATATTACATAATGCAGCAGCGCAACAAACCTGGTATTCAGTTAATTGGAAGCGATACACCTGACTACACACTTCTCCATTCACATATTTTATATGAGATCGGAGTTTTTTTAAAAAAAGAATGCATTTTTACCTAGGCATACTTTCGAAACTGAAATATTCCATATTAAATGTCAAGTCTGTATATCTGTATATTTATTTGTTTTTGGCATGCGGTTTTCATCGTTTGTATCTGTACTTAACATACATGTATAATATGATATGTGTCATCCCACTATGTCTTTTTATATCATTATATTTTCATTTTTTTCTTTCTTTTACTTAAACTAAATGTGCAGTGTTGTTGATGTCATCAATTTCATTATCTATTCATAATGTAACCATTGCATAATTAATGTCAATCCTTCGACCTTAGTTTAACAGAGCTGCAGTTTGGAGAAATAGAAGTCAAGAAGCACGTTTCCTCCAAGGACATCTACGTCGACAATAATACTGACTTGGACACCGACGAAGTGGACATCGAGACTGATGAAGTCCAGCGTGTTAGTGGAGGTATACTGACCAGCGTCTCCGGACACGTGCAGGTGTTTCAAAAACCCGTAGAACAGGTGCGTATAATTTAATATAGCAGCGCAATAACTTAAAGTAATGTAAAATGAATATTACGTGAAACATATCCTGCTGCTACTGGGCCATGCTGCTCTGTCAAATTCTGTACATCCTTTATCTACTAGACAAACTACATTTAAAGCCATGTTGATAACTGTTTGCCTTAGGAACGCTAGTCAGGTGAAAAAAATGAGTGGAAATTTATCATATAATTATCATATTATTATTAAACAATAATTGAATATCTAACAGAGTCTAGTGTTTTGAACTTTGCAGCTAGATGATATAGCACAAAATTGAATGCCCTCAGAATTGATTATACAGTGTATGAGATAAAGTAATGTATAGCGTTGATGTACTTATTTCTTCAGGATGACACTACTGCCAACCCTGAGGAAGGGGGTAATATTGACCTTGGGGTATATTTGACCTCTAACGTGACCTTTACCTTGACCTTGCGTAAGCACGTTAAGCGTTCCGTTGAAGGCGTTCAAAGAATTGAAGCAGTGGCCAACGCACAATTCCAGAAACGGTCCTTGGTTGGACAGTATGACCAGGGTAAGTGCAGTAGATGTACAAAATGTCCTAGTTACATTGCTTCCTATCGTAACATATTCTTTTTGGGGAGGGAGGGAGAGAGAGACAAGTAGAAGACTGGAGCTAAGGGGGGACACATAAGGTCCTGTTTCCTTGACCTAAAATACCGTTGCTCAACGTTTTACTTCAGAGAAGATACCAAGCACACTTTCTGATTTTTGCATGCACCATTAATAAGTGTGTCTATTGAAAGTTTTTTCCTATATATCTTGATAACGAAATTATGTATCTACTTTATTTTACATACTGTCGTGTGCTACATTGTGTGATCCCTATTTCAGTGTCTGGTGTGTACCAAAGATGGACTATTCTGAGGAAAAAGTTCGATAAAGAAGATAAGCTAAGTCAAGCTGTGACAAACTTTATGAAAGATCCAACAGATCCGTCAAAATGTATGTAATTTTGCGTTATTTCATTCTTTAATTAAGAGACGTTCAGTTATACATGCAGTTACCAACAGTGTTAAATGGCTCTTGACTTATCAATATTTGTGGTTAAAAATCATAATCATAGACATACTATACATCAATGCATATTTTAATATAGCAGATAACTATTATTTATTGTCGCACCTACATATTGGAACCACGGTTGAAAATAATTTTTGCCTTTCGAATGCACCCTCATTTAAATGCATCTTCATATTTGGCCTGATTTTTGTTACAGTACACGAAGTGAACGAAATCCTTTCTCTGGAAAATGAACTCGGGATGCCACACAACACTGCAACCTCTGCAGCCGCCAACACACCAGCCCTAGTTAAGCAATTGATACAAGTTACAAAAGAGGTTTGTCTTTAATATCATTTAATAACGCTTTATGAAAATGTGTTAATTTTGGTTTTCATTTGACATAATATTAATAGCCAGATAAAAAATACCACTTTGTTGTATTCAATACCTAGGAAACCAACAAGATTGTTTCCTATTATTCATGAGATTTTTATTATTATTATTTTTACTTTAATAGCTTAATTATTAAAAATACTTTACTAATCTTTCTATTTTTAAATACATGTTTGAATACTTGCAAAAACAACATTTTTATGCTTTTCTACATATATTCTTTTCAGAATGGGTGGGTTTTTGTATAACGTTTTCTTAATGCAAAAATGTATACAGCAACTGGTTTATGATAGGTGATATATGACTTGTACGTTTTAGGTGGTTTCCAAGTGTTCGGAAAATTGGGAAATTTGCAAAGAAATTTTGGATCTTCACATCACTGCAGGCGGCAAAGATGTCGAAAAGGTAACGTTTAGAATCAGCAAAGTATTATTTATTGGTATAACTTTGGAATAACTAGTAAACTATTTTCTATTCTACTCTAGTTGACTGTTATCTTGCACATGTTTAATTATATCTCTGAAAAAAGGATGACAGACAAAAATCTGTGTAGAATCTTTGACTAAATTTTATATAATGCGTAGCACAGACACATACCTTGTCTTTTCTAGATTCTGTCGGATCTGGTCCTGTCTCACCCACTATCAACCGAGCAAAAACAGGAACTGGTTCAGAAGTTGTCCTTTATTGCCAAACCCACAAACCACATCTTAACTACAGTCAAGACACTCTGGAACACGCTGACCTCTCAAGGCGATCCATCCCAAAGTCATGTCATACTAACCCTCGGCTCCCTCGCCTCCAAGGAAACTACCAGCAAGGATTTCCGGTCAGAATTGGTGGATCTTCTTCGAAGCCATCTTCAATCAGGCGACAAAAATAACAACACAGAACAAATCAGTGACGCTCTTGAGGCTATAGGTAACTTTGGCGACAATAGACTTACACCAGATGTATTAGCAATTGCCAAAAAAGAAGGACAAGTAGAAGAGATAGAGATAGGCTGTATCCACGCTCTAAGAAGAAACTTCCACGTGGAGTCGGTTCAGCAATGGCTAGAAGATCTGCTGACTCGCCCAACATCTACCTGTGAATTACGTGAAGCTGCTGTTGTGACCATCAAACGCGAACTTGCTTACAGAAAGGTGCTGGATACCAAAAATAAGGCATGGCCCAATTCAGGCCTCACAGACGTAGACACAATTCTTCTCAATGCACTTTTTATGGCAGATGTTAAATATGAATGCGCATTTTCAGACATTAAGGACTATTTCCAACTAAAAGGTGTACCAGTTGGCAATACTTTTAAAACTTACTACACCACTAATTCGACGCGCACCAAGAGAAGAGTTGACCATACTAGCTGCAGTTCTTGGAGCACCCACGGTTCACGGTATTCAGATTTATTAAGTTCAGGGCAGTTCTCAAGTGATAATTCCCTGTACCCAGACAACAAGCACTGCCTTTCCCACATCAGTTACGGTCCTTCGAAAGCTCATGTCTATGTCAAGTCCGGCGTCTTTGCTGGTATAGATAAAAGACGAGGACACTGTAAAGTGTACGGCAAGTCTGTAGCTAAAATCAAAGTCTTCTCCAAAACCCTCACACTCGCAACCGCAGAAGTCTATCGTTATAAGGCTAGCAGCAGTAGGACAAAGGTTTATCTCCACGTCTATGGGAAGACTGTGGTGAACATATATCAGTCCGGCCCACTATACAAAAACTATCCCATTTACAGACCATCACCAAAAACCATCACCGTGTTCCGGTTTTATATCTATGTGGCCAAAATCTCCGTCACCATTACCTTGGCTCCAACTGTGGACTTCAGTGTCAGGGCAGGGTTCTGTTCTCGTTCAACAGATCCCTGTTCCCACTGTCTGACGATGACGCTCAAAGCAGGTGTCCGTATTTCTGGTGGTGCTTCTGCTAGTTTGGCTGTAAGTCTGTCTGTCTCTCTCTCTCTCTCTCTCTCTCTCTCTATATATATATATATATATATATATATATATATATATAATTTGTTTGAAACAAAAACCAGAGGGTTTCTATTTAAAGGTATATCTGTTACTATCAAGGCAGTATTTACAGTATATGTTTGGTGGAATAAACACCAAAATAAGGTATGCTAGTTCAATTAATTTAAGGTATTACAAAATTATTATAAACAATTTTTGTTATACCTTAAATCGGTTTTAACCTCTGAACAAAGCTCTGGCTGTAGCATTAATACTTTATATCATCGTCTGGATACTATATAGGTTAAGGTGGGATTATTCCAATACAGACAATGCGCACATTCGTTCCAGGCACTGGTTCGCGGCGGGATTGACGTCGGTGTCACCCTCAATTACCTAATTGAAGGAGAGGGGAAGCTCTACCCTGGCATTTGTTTCTCGATCTACCACGGTCACGACCCCATGAAGATTAACATACAAGCTTGGTATCAGATACGTTCTAAGTTTAAGATTAGAGGCTGGCGATTCTGGGTGAGTTTTCAAGTGGTTTAATTTAAAGTTCAGTTCAATTTAATTTGATTCGGCACGGCTTAAATCGTTTTAAATAACTTAAGGTTATTATAAGATTTGTCATGTTTATTATTTGTTTTATTATTGTTATGATTTCGTTTAATCATTAATTCTATTATGACTCATTTCATATTAGAAGTGGAGATGGACCTGGGGAAACAGAAAGACGTGGAGACCATCGTCGCTGTCTTGGAGCCTGGGAAAATCTAGTAGAAGACTCATCGCTAGAGCGGGCAAATGCTAGGCATGTTTGTTATATGAATTACACAAAGTCCAGTTCTGGATTTAGTCTCAAGATATTATTATGTGTCTAATAGACGTTTTCGCACATGCATGTACGTGTACATGTGTGTTTGCGTGTGTGCAGGGGCGTGCATCACGGGTTTGCGTTAATCACATAGATATCTAGATCACAGAACAGACGCGGGCTGTTTCTGTTAATCTTAGCTTTTTAGTGATGTTTTTGAAACTAAGCAAATTACTTTTGTAGTTCATTCAGGCCCTGAAGGATACTGTTGGAATGATTTGCTTTTCATGCATACCACTTATTTCTTTTATTATATGGCAATTTTTTTTTCTATAGAATCATTCGTTTTTAATGATAGGTCGCTTGGTTTATTTCTTATTATTTAACAACTGATGTTACGAATGCTAAATACAACAATATTTTAACTTGATAGGCAATGGATCAATATTTTATTTGGTCGTTAATTAATCATTCTTCATTTATTTTTTAGTTATTTTCATATTCAAGTGTCATTTGAGCATGCTTAAAATACGATCATTCATAAAGGGAAAAAATTGGATCAAGAGTTACGGATTTTACAATCGTGAATCTGTTTTATTTGATTTACATAATCATTCAGAATACTCTCTGTAGAAATATAGTAAACATTATATAACAATACTGATTTAGTGGGATTCGGTGAGTAATTGCATACCCAGGTAGAAGCCAGTGCGACACCTATGGTCCCATTCTTTGATGAAGGACCTTTTTGATAAATAAGATATTGGGGTGACTAAAATTTTGAATTTTAAATATTGTATGAAGAATCTATTTTGTAACTTTTAGAGGAGTCAATTAGCAGATCATCATCTGCTCATTGTGTAATGCAGAATATCGTGAAGTGTTGGGTGAATGTATAGACACAGTGGAACAGTCAAATGGATTAACTATTTGATAAAATTCTTTTAAAAATATATATTGGCAAGTACAATAGATTAAGGCAAATCCATGAATTGCAAAACATTTTCTTGTTAAAAAGCGACACCTGGTGGGCGATTTCGGAGTTTACCAGATTGTTAGGACTATCTAAAGATATATCACGATCACATGACTTGAAGACAAATTCCCAATATACACTTAAACATGTAATGTGTATAGTACCAATATGTAGAATTTCAACACTGTATATCTATATCTATCTATGCATTTACACGTACTGATAGTTTCTCGTCGTCAATATTTTTATTTTATATATTCCGATTTTATGGATTTTATCTCTTGTCTAAATGAAACCATGCGATGGTTCACGTATAAATGTAATTAGGAGTGAGTTCAATAAATCCCCTTGCATCTGATACTTTTTTCTTATAATTTATTTTTCTCTAAACAGTCGGGTAACCAGCCGTACAGGATTTACTGCTAGCAGGGAGGAAGCATTGCCAAAAATATTTTACGAAAAACAGAAGTGATTTAAGCTAAGCACGTTTATCTGTAAAAATTGAAGAAAACTGCTTTTGATTCCCTATGTTATGCCACTGTAAACTGAGATTATCTAAACAGAAATTCCAAATATTAACACATAATAAGTAATTTATTGTGAAGGCCGATTTCCACCGCAGCATCAGAAATATGACATGACATCAGTCAAAAGTAACAGTAAGTTCCGTGTTATTTTAGGTGACGTCAGTACAGATGGCTGGACTACAAAGAATCTCTCTCTCTCTCTCTCTCTCTCTCTCTCTCTCACAATTTAAATTTTTAAACATTCATAAAGCAGCCTATTGAGAAAGTAGTTAATTGTCCATCAGATCATTCTGTGGTTTTTAATTTACATATATACATTGCTTTGGTTTACTAATGAGGAAGAAGGGAAACTAAAATAGCAAATACAAGGAAAACATTTTCGAAAAATACATAAATGAATATAAATTACTTCGAATGTTTAAAAACCCGATCAAAAGGGAACATTATCTGATTATTTTAATTTATTCTCATTATTTATTCATACTGAACGTTATCCATTCAACCTTTTTTCTTTTAACCCTTCGTGTATATTTGAACATGCATATTGGACCCGTGTGCTGCATTTTATACTTGCTTTACCACGTCAGTGATTAAGCTTTACATATGAAAAACACCTTCATGATGTGCAGTTATCTGTGGTTCTTAAATCAATATTATATATCTTTCATATTGATTTTGGTTGAAGGATGTTTTGTCAAATTTGCTTATAGAATTATTCCCCTTCAACTTGTCTATTCTGATCACATTGATTTTTTTTTTTTTTTTTTGTCTTTTTATATATATTCATTTGTCTATTTGTTTTTAAATTTTAAAAAGTCAACTCAAATGGTCAAGGAGTATAAGAATGGAAAAAGCCACACACACATAACAGATCAAGAAGGAGCCTTGAAGGAAAAACAATGAAGCATTTATAAGAAACAAAATATGATGTTTATAGTAAAAATAACAAAGCCTTTTTTTGCATGGGATCTTACCCGGAAATAACTTTCACGATCATCCACTGAGATAAATTGACAGTTAAGATGTTTTCGTTGTATTAGCACAGAGCTGGTTGTATGTGTTTTATTCATGGAGCGCCTCGTGCCTGTACAGTGTAGATCTCAAATGGGATGTTGTCTTAACACGTCTTTGCACGTCCCTGTGGGTTAATCTGTCCAAGGAAATCATTTTCACAGATAGCATTAATGAAGTGAATTACAATTAATATCGGTACAGGTAAACAAGGAAATGTATTGTCTAATTAAAATAAATTAGGCCTTTGTTAAATGAGTAAGTTTCTTAGCGAAGTGTATAAAAAGAGCGGACACAGGAGCACACTAGGTATTGAGGCCCTGCGGGAAAGAAGGCAGAATCTGGAGCTGGTAAGTGCTTATGGTTCCTTTTGTTCATTCATTCTTTCTTCCTTTATTCATTAATATTATAATCATTGTCGTTGTTGTTGTTGTTGCCCGTATTTTCATCAGCCAGATTTTTTTTTATTTAATAAATGTTTCATATCATTAGAGCCCTTTTCCTACTCGACTCTGTAAATATCTTTATTTGAGCATGTACTTTCAATTACGTAATCAACGAAAATCCACAAAACACTTTTTAAAAACATTTCGGGGACAGGTATGAATTTGGTTATTTTTTTCATCGTTTATATTACACGGTATGCACGTTTTTAAATTATTTAGTATTTTTTGCAGTCATTATTCCACATCGTTTACTTTCGAGTCACGTGTTTATCAAGAAGATGAGGTTATATGTTATTTACCTGTACCTCGTTGTTGCTCTGGCGCGGCCTACCTTAAGCAAGGACCAGGAGGACTACGTGTCGAAGGATTCGTCTGCGCAGCATAAGGCTGGTTTGCAAGTAAGTGTACTTAGTCTTGTGAGGTTTATATCATTTCTTTTTTTTTTGCAATTTTCTGAAATACTTGTTACTGTTAATTGTTTTTAGGCGAGTTTGAGTTTCACAACTTAAAAAAATATTTAATAACATGTAACCTATAATATTTTCATTTTTCAAAACTATACCCGGATGTTTTCTATTTTCGCTACTTTCTTCATTTTTCAATAATGTTTATATTAAATAATTATACGTAATACTTTTGTTAGCGGTCCTTGAACAATTTTAGAGACATTATTCTATCACAGTCCCTCCTTTAAAGTCTCCGGCTCCTCTGGGATGCATGGAGAAATGATAAATAAACTGTATAGAGTGAAGCGAATATATATTATTTATTTATTTATTTATTTATTTATTATTATTATTATTATTATTATTATTATTATTATTATTATTATTATTATTATTATGTATTCCGGGCTACCCGCTTCCTTTATGACATATTTAAATCGTCGTTAATTCTTAATTTTACAGCCTGGAAAAAATATGAGTGAATCCACAGACAGAAAAAAATAACGCGCATTTTCTTGGTTTTTCAGGGAACAACTCTCCATTACTACTATGAAAGCGAGGCAAAACTGTTTGGCCCGGCAGAGGAAATATTTCACATCTCGGCTGATGTAGATGTGGAGTATATTGGAGGTAACCGTAACACTTTATATGGATAATTAACTCACTCCGCATGTGCTTTATCTCTTAAACACTCCCCATTGAATTGATGTTTATTAAAAAAATACTACTGCGTTTACGTTCTGCATAATGTTATTACTTTTTGTACTTTTTACCATTTGATTTCTTGTGTTATAATTAACATATTTTACTATACATTTATAACAGAAGATTTATTTTACTCAATTTAGTAACAGTTTAATAACTTATTCATTGAATGTACCAGCAAAGTATCTAAGTACATGTATATTGCTTTACGAACGGTAATATTAATGGGCATTTCTGGCAGCATTACCTACATGTACACAATGTTGGGGTAATATGTTTTAAAATGCATTCCATGATTTCCAGGTGGCTTTGGAAACTACATAGACGGAAATGCTTCGTCCTTCCTTATGTTTATGCATAATGTTTTTGTGCAAGTGATTAAGGGAAATGGGTAAGGACCATATCACCAGCTTAATTACATCTCAGTTAATGTTGCAACACGTACTTAACCCTCAAGAGACCAAGCTATTTTACTGACTGAAATGACCAAGTGGGGTCATCTATGACCCCATTGTGTTCTGTACAGGGATCCTTATTATAGAAGGCTATTGAGGGTTTATCACACCTATACTACTCCCAGGATTTAAGACAAGAATTTTATAATGATCTAATGTAATAAGTATTTGGTAATAATACTTATTTTGCATGAAATAACCAAGCACAGATTTTAAGAACAATATTAAACCGGTATTTAGACAGTCCTTGTCAGTTTCCACATGCAGAAATATTTCTCTTTTTATTTGCCACACTAATGAAAAAAGTACATTACAAAATTACTTTGAGTAAAAATATTTTGACTTATGTTGAGATAGCATCATGCTAACTTCAAAAAGAATAATTAGCTGACTTGCTGAGTAGGAATACCCTAATGCTGGTAAGGAAGTCATACTACTCAGAACACATTCAATCAACCTACATATATGTTACTACCACATCTGTGTATAAAACAAAATCCACACAAACAATTTTTTAATATATGTATAATATGATATCGACAGAATTCTTTAGATTTTCGAAATACCCGAATATTGAAACCGTCAAAATGAGAGATCCAGTTATGAGAACAAGTTCCAACAAAGCTACTGAAATTAGAAATTACTATAAGTAACACTTCAAGCACAATCTTCACAAACCACTTATTTGTGCCTATGTTTTGGGCACACTGGCTGGTTGCATGAAGCAGATGCATGTGACATTTGTCTGTCAGTGTTGCGTGGGCAAAACATTTAAATAAAATTTGAAAACTAATATTTAAAAACCAATGCTTCTCTTTGGGGTCATAAATGACCCCACGAGAGTTTGTGATGTATACGCCACACTAATTGGTTGATCCCTACAAAAAACTGTGAAAGTGTGTAGGATTAGTAGACTGACAAACTCATGCAGGGAAAGAAAATTCGAATAAATAATAAAGAGATGGCACATTAAATCATATGGCTGGGGTCGTAAATGACCCCACTCGGTCACTTGAGGGTTAAGCATACGTGACATTTTTGTAGCCTAAGACGTTCTTTTAGTAGGGCATCTGTTCATCACAAAGTTGTTTCTTTTTCAATTTTGGGTTTGGATGTTGTGACGTAGCCTATCAGAATGGTAAAATAATTAATCAAAACCAAGCTCATGTAAATACTTAGTCGTATGCGTGGAATAATATTTTGGCACTGATTTCAAAAATACTCGTTTCAGCACGACCTCCCAGTCCGAGGCTCCCCTGTCTGCTGACGACCTATATGACCAGCCTACCTGGTTTGTTCAACTGGGGAACGGAACTATTGCCGAGGCTAGGTTTACCAAGAAAGATTTAGGTTAGGCGTTTCGATCAGATGTTTCCACACGTTACACATATCTCTTTCTGGATATAACCTGTCTTTCCCCCTTCCTCGTAACATGCACTAAAATCTGGATCGAACAGTAATTACATGAATGCGTCACGTTCTTTAAAACCATGCGAAGTGGGTATCTGTTCTGTATATTTACATTTTAATCTGCTCTTAACAGAACTTCTTGCTATAACCTTTTACATTTGTTACAGGGAATATAAATGTCATGAATTTCAAGCGCTCCATTTTATCGGCACTTCAAACGAATTTGGTCCGTGACAAAGAAAATGTCATAGAGACAGACGTCATGGGGACACACAATTCGCGTTATAGGTAAGTTAACTGGGTTTTATGTGCCATTAATGTGCAAATACATGATGAAGGGAAAACAAAAATTTTAAGTAAGACGGCAAAAGATGAAAAACTACAGAAATTACGTACCGAAACAGACAAAAAAATGATAGTCTCTCAGAACGTTTAAGTTAAGCAATTGGATAGTTTTTAGCAGTAAATAATTAATACATTTTAGTAAGTTACTCCGATATCAAATATTTATTATTATTATTGTTAGTAGTAGTAGTAGTAGTAGTAGTAGTAGTAGTAGTAGTAGTAGTAGTTGTATTATCAGTATTATTATTATTATTATTATTATTATTATTATTATTATTATTATTATTATAAGACTTCAGTGTTTGTTTGTTTACTATACGTATAGTATCGGTTGTCTTATTAAACTAATTTACACACACTGGACAAAAGAAGTGTCACCCCTACTGAGCCAATACTATGGGGGAGATAAATGACTGTGGAATGATATGCTCCTGGTATCATTTTATTAACATCAAATTTCACAAAGAATCACAAAATGAGAACAAAATATACATTCTGCCAAAATATGTAGTTTCAAGTCCAAAATTAGTACTTAGTGGCATAGCCACGTGACCTAATAATAGGTGCCAGTCTACGAAGCAAGGATTCATTTAATTGTCTGATGCGTTCAGGGCTTATGCTGGCCCAAGCATGAAACACTGAATATAACAGAGTTTCTCTGCTGGTTAGACGGGCATTTGTAAAAAGTTTTGACATATCATTCCACACATTTTCTATTATGTTTGTATCCGGACTCTGGGCAGGCCACATCACCCTGCGAATGTCCTGTTGGTCAAACCAATCATCAACTGCTCTGGGCCTGTGACAAG
>NW_019774648.1:533267-544972 GCF_001039355.2 Lingula anatina | reverse complement strand
GTTATCGGTAAAAGTGCACGGCGACGGCGACGACGACAGACGCAGATGATGGCTATATGTACAGACACATCTGTGTCTGTACATAAAAAACAGAACTCCTTTGTGTCTTTTTATCCATAACACGCTGTAGAAGAAGAATCCTATTAGTGAAGTGAACAGAAGCAAAACGTAACCTAGCTGAATGTCATTATCTTACAGGATGATTGGCCCAAACCTTAGGAGATCTAATCAATTCATTAGTTATTCCTTTTCTTTACTTATTCACTAGAGAAGTCAATTAACTTAAAAGAGTGAACATGTCAATATCAATTACAATGTCTGTAAACAGAGCTGCCTACTGCATATTCAAAACGGGTTACTTATGTACTGGTAATGTTGAAGTGTTGAAAAATAATGACTCATTACTTGAAATACATGCATCTTTTAAAATCAATATTATCAAATTGTGCCTTAATTGAGAGGAATCTCCACAACAAAAATTCTCTGAAATGACTAAATGTTTGTCCTCAAATGAAATGCAACCTGTTCACAAAATGCATAAAACCGAAGTAATGGTTTGGTAAATAATATGCTTTTCAAAAGGTAAACAATACATCTTATGTCTTTGAAATCCTTTCAATTTAACAAGNTCTGTACATAAAAAACAGAACTCCTTTGTGTCTTTTTATCCATAACACGCTGTAGAAGAAGAATCCTATTAGTGAAGTGAACAGAAGCAAAACGTAACCTAGCTGAATGTCATTATCTTACAGGATGATTGGCCCAAACCTTAGGAGATCTAATCAATTCATTAGTTATTCCTTTTCTTTACTTATTCACTAGAGAAGTCAATTAACTTAAAAGAGTGAACATGTCAATATCAATTACAATGTCTGTAAACAGAGCTGCCTACTGCATATTCAAAACGGGTTACTTATGTACTGGTAATGTTGAAGTGTTGAAAAATAATGACTCATTACTTGAAATACATGCATCTTTTAAAATCAATATTATCAAATTGTGCCTTAATTGAGAGGAATCTCCACAACAAAAATTCTCTGAAATGACTAAATGTTTGTCCTCAAATGAAATGCAACCTGTTCACAAAATGCATAAAACCGAAGTAATGGTTTGGTAAATAATATGCTTTTCAAAAGGTAAACAATACATCTTATGTCTTTGAAATCCTTTCAATTTAACAAGTTAACATTCACCTTTACCAAAATTGTGTAAAACACCTAACTACTAGTACCTAGGCCTCAAACCAACAAACAACTTTAGAAATGATAATGGTATATGTTCTCCACAAAAACAGAGTGCACATTTTATCACAGCTACTATCTGACCTCCTTGCCTTCCAATACCGTGACAGGAATAGCAACCACAAAGACAGACTGTCTCTGTCTGACCTCAGTACCACTAGAAATCTAGTCAGTTGCTATACATACTTAGGCAGCAATCTATAAGACAAAGCAGTCATTGCCTTGTACCTAAAGGCTACAACTAAATCACCAACGCTTGGGCTAGCAAATGATCATTCACTGTTTATAATTACTTCAATGAATAAAGTTCCATTATAAGCAATGAGTCATTTTTGGAGAGAACTGACAAATGCACAATGAAGTATTTAGGATTTTAAATCATTTAGTTGTGTTTATATGATAAGACCTTATTGATACATGCTTTAAGACAAGTTTGCACATTAGGTAAGAGAAACAGTCAGTATGGACCACGTATACAAAAATTAATTATAACAATACAACTAATTATTAATCAAGCTGTTAATCATACTTTAGTGCACTGTTTCTGGGTTTACCAAACAAATGATTTAGTGTCTGTTTAGGGTGTAGTGTGAACTTTGAGATGTGCAGTTCACCTAATGACAGTGTATCATTACTGTTACACACAAACTTTATCTAAAAACTTTTTCTTAATCTTATTCTAATATCCATTTACCAATATCTTTTTCTGACATGTACAAAAGACTGCTAGCTTCATTTCTTCAATCCTCATGATGAGTTTTTATCTATGTGCTGGTCTTTTGGTGGGAGGATTTACTTCCCAAAGGCAGACTATCTCTCATGAAGTTTAAAATTAAAAGCATTCAAACATGTTACTAAAGCTGCCCCCCCCCCCAATAAGGCGATAGAATAGTAGATAGAATTTCCCATTGCTAACACCATTAACTATCACCTAAACATTTTCTCCAAGTAACAGTTGCCCATATAATTTTGGTTATCTTCATTGTTAAATGTTTTAGGTAGCATTATATAAGCTGCATATCCAACATATGTAAAAAGTCAAACTCTGCAAAAGTGTAAAAAAAAAAAAAAAAAAAGCAGAGCCACCAGCATAACTAACAAAACTTTTGGGTAATGTTTTGTTTACATTTACTACCTAGTTTGTGTATGCAAATATCTGACTAGAGAAGAGAAAAGCTGGTCACAGTTAATGATACATACAGGTACATCTAGATATATGACTTTTATCATTAAGTTAATGGCATATTATGACTGAAAAAGAGATATGTCATCATCCGGTATTTTTGAAAACTTTTGTCAAATATGACCTGTTCAAATATCTTAAAGGCCGTCCTCTTCAAAACTATATTTTTGAGTTTGAAATTTAATTAAGTGGTGGTTAGCAAATATTAACAATTATAAAGAATGGTGGCAAAATTTTAATTGCATCATTTTCATGGTAAATTTTCTGTGATGGATTTGCTAAACTTATCCATCATTTTTTAATGCCTGCCCATCCAAT
This sequence comes from Lingula anatina, assembly GCF_001039355.2. Next base: position 542,230 of record NW_019774648.1, on the reverse strand, counting down.
TGGCCACAGGTCTTGTTTCACCTACCTAGGGAATGCATCAAAGAACCATGTTCTCTTGGTCTCAGGGAATGCCACTCTCATGCCAGATGTCAGTGGGGAATGAAGAATGACGGCACCCACTTCATATCGTGATGCCAGATCAACTGTTGGTACTGTGCCGATACTCTGCCCGTACAATATAATATGCTCTGGACTGATTCCATATCTCGTTCGAAGTGCCTGCCAAGCTGCATCAATGTCAGAGTACAAGTTTTTCTCTGACGGTTTCCCACTACTCATACCATACCCTGAGTAATCATAGCTGAAGATATTGCAGTTTATTCTGGATCCTAGGCCAATGTAGAAAGAACTCATCTGTCCTAAATCTACGGCGTTTCCATGACTAAACAAAATAGTGTATTTGGCGTTTGGAGATGTTCTTACAAACATACAACCTACTCTATTTCCCTTTGATGTGCGAGTCATAAAAACTTCTATACAATCTAGTTCTCTCTGTGAATACTGCCATTCTGATTTTTCTGTTAGATGCAAGCTGTATTTAGAACCTGCTTCGTCCGATACGAAAGAATAGGTAGGTTCAGGTGGTAAAAATGCTAGTTTGGCTGCAATTCTGGATGGACACGGAGGACAGCAAAATAGACAACAAAGTTCGCTAAATGATAAACCATTCATTATGAAAGTATTGCTTAGTGTAATTGTGAACTTCTTTTTCCTTATATGACACTTCACAATTAAAGCTCCTGGTCGTCACAACTTCAGTAAGTGGTTGAAAATTAAGAGAAAATAAGTACCGTCAATCCACAGCTTTCTCTTTTCTTCCCCGTGACGTCACTTGTCCGAAAGTGAGGCAGAGATACGGGCAGTTTACTTCCGCGTTATATATTTAATCATTAAACCCCATTGGATTATTTTAAATATAGTTTTGAAATTTTTTGTGTTTATAAATAAAAACAATATGTATGGATGTATATGTAACATTGTATAAAACGCAATCATTATTAAAATTACTCTGCCCGTACCTAATGTTTTCTATCACTGACTTCTAAGCTCCAACACGTGCGGGTAATGCCCTGTCCCCTAACAGTCTGTAAAACATGAGTTCGCAAAGAGGCAACGTCAGGAAAACTGGCCCACCGAAACATCAAAACAAGAAGGCTTTCAAGAATTCACTTCATGATACCAGCAAGAAGACAAAGGAGATAAACTCACTGGAAGTCACAGGGGTGTGTGCCAGATGCAAAGACATCATTGACTGGAAGATCAAGTATAAGAAATATAAGCCTCTCACTGTCCCAAAAAAGTGGTAAGAAAATGATTATATTTTATTTGATAAAAAAACTGTTGAAGGTTTAGCCGTAAGGGTATAACAAAATAAGGCATGCTACTATACAGTATTTGTATTCTTCTTTGTTTTTATATAGGTGGTATTTAGGTACACGTAGCAAGGCGATCTTCTGCAAACGAAGCCCCTTGAACAAATATGAAAATTGATTTCTCATTTCGCTCGGATTAAAAACAAACTCCCTTGAATGAATATGATTGTGAATAATCAGCTGACGATCTTCCATGAACAAAGTATCTGTTCTTCTTGTCCTGCTTGGATCGCAAACCATCTACAGCTCACAATCTTCCGCAAAGAATATCCCTTGAACAAAATATGAAAATTGCCTTCTTATCTCACTCAGATCGGTAACTATCTTCTGCATCCGATCTTCAGCCCATGAAGTCTTTTGAACAAATATGAAAATTGCCTTCTCATCTTGCGAATGATATCTTGCTGAAGAAATGAAAATTGCCTTCTTGTCTGTCAGTGTTGTTGTATGTACTGCTGTGTTTGGTGTAGATTATATTTAAAGTTAATGGAAACATTTTATTGTGTTTTGTAAGCTGTTGGTATTAGTTACATCGTGACTGACTAACAGCATGCACTACAAAGTATTAATATTATATTCGACTGGAATGCACCATACAGGCTGGGTATGACAAATTACGGTACTCAAACAGAATTTTGTATGACGTCCATGGCCACCCCAACAAGCCAAGCCATCATTTGAAAAAAATTCGTAAGCTGTCCAGATGTCTTTGGAAATATAGGTTGTCCGGTGATGCTAGTGACTGTCCAAATGACGGCTGGAGGGTTGGCAGGAACAAGCCTTGTTTGTCAGCCTGGAAAGTGAAATAAAGAATAGCTTTATTACCCACTCGTGCTTTTTTCATTTAATATTGTTACTCCTGTAGTTTTATAATGCAGAAGGAAGCAAATTTCAAATTACCATTTTTTTTTAATTTGAAAAGATATAGACTTACACTTAAATTTTTCATTTTCTGATTTTTTCCTTAGCACAAAATGTGAACAGAAATCAGTTAAGAGAGCATACTACATGATTTGCACAGACTGTGCAAAACATCATGGGGTTTGTGCAAAATGTGGAGAAAAGAAAGATATTGTACAAGGGTGAGTGGTATTAAACTCTCACAGTTTAAAAAAGTCTGAAGACAAAATATATGTGAAACAAAAATATAATCAAATAGAAGCCCTTCAGATTTGTCAGTTTAAAAAATTGTAAAATGTCATTTTTTTTAATATGGTCAATGGGCTGCATGTTTATTCTTTTGTGATGACTGCTATAGCACTGATAATTACATGTAAACATTACAGGCCAGGCTTGTCAGCTGAAGAAGAGGCTTCATTAAACAGTCAGCTCCAGCAGGAGTTAAAAATGTTGCCAGAAAGGAAACGGAGTGAGTGTAGATGTGTGGCAAAGACATTTTTAGATTCAAGAATGTGGACAGGACAAAATTTCTCAAAATTTCTGTTATCTGCCAAAAAGTACAATACAACTTGCCCATACATCTTTTTATTATGCTGTAAGCATCTGTAGCTATTGCTTGAAATGTGTGGAAGATGAAGTGTACATTTTGAAATGCTGTAGCTGCTGCTTATGAATAATATAAAGTTTATTTATGCATATTTTATTTTTACAGGAACTTTTTTGAGACTTCAAGCTGAAGGCAAGCTTTCTGACACTGGTTCTGCTGCTACATTTGAGGACAACAGTGATCAGGATACTGATGAAGACTGCCAGTCAGAGGATGAAATAGGCTAGATAGCAAACCTGAAAGAGGCCTGAAGAGTCATATTTCTAACAGGGTTACATTCACTGATTCATGGATAGTCACAAGGGATAAGGGCATCACTTTGCTACATATCTGCCACTCTTGATGAACCAGTGTCACACATACCTCATATTCAGCTGTATATGTCCAAATGGAAAATTGATATTTTCCTTATGCTCAAATTCTTAAAATACAGCTACTGTGTTTGTCGATAAACAACCTTATGTTGTACAAGCAAAAATATTGTTTAGAGGTGTAGTGCCAAATTAAGTTTAAATAAAGTCCAATACTTGGGGCGTGACTTTTTAACCAAGTTAACATTGTTATCAACATGTACCCTTGTAGTGGGAAGTTTAAGTATGGGATATAGATCTTTCAAGGAAGATTTGAAATTGTGAGGTAGTTTGCAATTGTTGGAGCATGTTCACAATGACACCATTCAGCAAATCCAATGCTGTAAGATCAGAATTGTCGCCCTATTTTGGGAAGTACAGTTTTGGGTATTTTTGCAAGCATTTTGAAATAACATTAGCTCGAAGGGACAAATGAAGTAGATGAAAATGTTAAAGGTTGCTTAAAGGGATAAAAACTCATTTTTGCCAAAAAATGGATTTTCCCAGAGTAAAGGACAATTTTCCCATACTTACCAATGGTAAATGAATCCATTCCAACATTCAAAGTTAGTCCCTGTTTTTTTTTTTTTTTCTAAAAAGTTTGTTTTTTTGTAATATTCTCTTAAGAGATTATTACAGAGTATAGCCATCTATGGAAGTCACATGATGTGATGGCAAGCAAAAATTCCAGAATAGTTGCATGAACTGCGGTATTGGAGGTAAAATAGAATCGATTATATTTTTATGAGTTGTTTGCAATGCATTTATTGTAAAATATGGATATCATACAAACAGTTGTTATCCCTTTAAGATACTACGGGATGGCCACTGAGTGTGTCTTTTCTTTCAGCATATTTGATAAATTACTCGCAAGAATAAAATGAACTTATAAGAAACAATTCGTATTAATTTAATCAAACTGCAGTTTTATTATTAAAACATTACCTATAAGTTTGCATTATTTTTAGCCATATAATTCTTCTATGCATTTTAAATATTTTCATATTGTACTGATAATTTATCGATCCAATTTCAATCAAGCTCTGTGGTTGTGATAACAATTATCACAAAAAGCCATGTAAGACACTATACCTTCTGTTTCAACATAAAAAATTTTTAACAATTTTTAATGCTTTAAAATATTTGTTCTTATGTGTGCATTCCATTCAGCACACAAGTTTTAATTTTAAAAAAATTGGAACAGTCCATGGCCTCCTTTTGAAAAAAGGTCAATTCTATGTCGTCTTGGACAACTGCTCATTAAAATGAAACCTCAGAACTTGTTCTTAACACTGCATTTGTAATGATCACAAATGCTTTCTTTTGATGAAATTCTTCTGACAGAGTTCTGGTTTAAAACAACTGTTCAGTAGGATGGAAGCTGAACTCCAACACTCGCCATGCTGCTCTGGGGTCCAGAATACTCTGATCTCTGCACAGGGCCCACACATGAACTACCTTCAAAAGTTTGTCCTGAAGAATAAATGTACAAAAAGAATGACTTCTCAAATGCTAGGATAAATGAAATGGTAGTCTGCTTTGATATTTACAGAATGTTGTATATACTATTATGTTGAATAGGCCTTATTCTTTGCATATTTGCATGGTTCAATTCCACTTTCTTTGATTGATACCAATGCTGGTTAAATCAATTACAACAGCATATCCATATGTCTCTTCAAGGCAGACATGTCTCTTATTACACACCGAGAAATGTTATGTGACCGTGGAGATATTTACTGGGTTTTAGCAGTGTTTTTGTTAGTAACTTCCTTTCAAAATCTATGTCAAATAATATACTGCCAGTCTTTCGCTATATGTGCACCAAACACTTTGCCGATGCTCGAGGTGTTTTGGTATACATGGCTCAGGGTCCCGCAACTTGAAAGCATTGCATATTGCCAATAGCAATATCACATAGAGGCTACAATGTATTATATGGGACGAGTATGGAGTTACGAAATCGAGATGCTTGCGCTGGGTCACGATGCGCGATGTTTTCGAGTTACGGGGTCCAGGTTGACAGTGTATTATCTCATACATAACTTACAGGATCTCCTGAGACAACTTTGTTAGATTTATCTACCCATGCTTCCACTTGTTGTGTGGAGAAGCTGATGATCAGCACTGGCCCCTGCTCCATCAGCTGTCCTGCTGCCAGCTATAATATAGAATATTTAATCGCCTTAAAGGAAGGCTGGGTGCCTGAACATTACGTGGGCAACAAGAACACCACAAAGCCTCCAATTAAAACATTCTGCCGACAATGCCATTGTGTTTTCACTGCCTTTATTCTATTAACTGTCATTTTATTTTAATTCAGATTAAATGTAAATTTGTGATTTTCTTAGAATCAAGAGTAAAATCCTTAACATCAACCATGTATCTGTAAGAATCCACTTTACGAAAATGAAGAGAAATCCACGATTTCTACACTTACTTCAACAGGGCTTATATCTAACACTTTGCACTGAGATTTTAGTCCCATGGCTAAATTTTGTTGCACTGGTTGACCCAACACATTGAATGCCTGAAAGATAAGGAGTTTGAGCACACTTTATTGCTTCATCTATAAAACAGCTTTTGCTCTATAATATCTGTACCTCTGTTAATCAAAAGATATCTCCAGTCAAGCTTATATATTCATATTTTACTCTGAATGCCTGTGAGAGTTCTGTACAACTGCATTAAGACAGCATATTTAAACACAAAAGTACTCAAGAACTTCTAGCACTTGCAAGAGGTAATGAACATGTTAATTACACATCCTACATGAGAAATAGTACTCACTGCTTCATAGCACCAGTCCTGAAGGATTTCTAGATCTCCCCTGACCCAAGACTTGAAAGAAAAATATAAATAATAGTACAGCACATACAAATAAAACAATATGCTGTTAATATATACTTTTGAAAATTGGTAAGATGACAGAAGGGGAAAATGCCAGGATTCAATTACAGTATGGGCATAAAAGAAGTTGCTCAATTAATCTAGCAGTACAGGGTCCATACAGCAACATTAATAACAAATACAAGGACTTTAGTGACTCTAATTCAATTTTTTCAAGGACCTTTTGAATGCACATGGTGGCAACTTATTGTCATTCATAAAAGTACATACCACAGAAAAAAAGCCTTATTATTTCATACAAACTTTTATTAAACACACTAATGATGAAATGTGAAAATAATAAAATTACACAATGTCCAAATACGATATTCTCTATTTTTGTGAATTACTGTATTTGTTCCACATAAAAACTGCAAGAATGGGAAAAAATTTTTTGACAAAAAGTGATCAAATTCATGTTCTTTTCAAGAACAAAAATGGTGAAATAGAAACCCCTTCAAGGCTAATAGCAATTTCAAGTACTTTTCAAGGGCACAAACTGAATTCAAGGCACAGGGTTTAATTCAAGCACTTTTCAAGGCTGTATGAACCTTGCAGTATTTTATCATTTACAAGTTAACATTTGTAATCAATATCTTTCAGAGCTCTAAACATGAAATGAACAGCTTTCACACCTACCTCTAGTACATTGGGAACTAAGTCTTGCCTACACTGTTGTAGAAACTTCTCCTTTTCAAAGGTGGGATCCATTTTCTCAATCTCAGTCAGCACTTCCGACATCTTTGTTGGCTGAAGCATCCCTCCTGCAATAAAATATTAACCTCCATTAAGGGTACAATTTATTCACATGGTTTTTGTATTGTACTTATGTTGTACCCTTCCTTTCAGACTACAAGGAATATTTTTCTCCCAAAACAACAAGATAATATGTGTGCTTCATAATGAATTATTGTAGATCACACAGTAATTGCACAATAGATGAAGTCACTTAGTTTGATAACATAAATATACTGACCAAATACACTGCCAATTCTGTCTGTGAATGCCCTAGTCATCCGCACTGCTAAATGATCACTTTCATCATACTTAGTTTTAAGGTCAAATAATTCTGAAAAAAATCAAATGTAGGTACCTTTATTTGCTATAAATTGAAACTTACATAAAATATGAAGCAACTTAAGTTTATAACACTTTCTACATAGTGTTATTCTGGTACCTAGTTTATTCAGGTGGTTTAAAAATTACACTTTATGTCAGACCTCTGTCTGGAGCAATCATATCATGGCACTAAGCTTAATGATTTTAACTAAGTAAAGAAAAAATTAACTATGTAACAGTAAAAAAAGACTGAAAGCAAACTTACTATGAACATACTGGTTGCTGTCTTTAAAATTCTGCCAACTTTGAGACCACCTGGAATCTTTATGCATTACCATGCCAGTGCTCTCTCTGAAAATAAAAATTGATTCAATTTTATAAAAAATGTTCATTTAAGAAAGAATAACTGTCAAAATGTCAAATCTATGCAGTAACATGTAGAATGAGATGTTCAGAAGAGTAATATTTTCACCATGGTAAGCCAATACTGCAAAATAGTCAACAAGAACATTTTATCATGAATTAAGGAACAATATTAATCAAAATATCAGCTGTCTTAAGGCAGTTGCACAAAAAATCTTATCTATTATTGGTCTGCCATACAATGAATTCTCACCAATTCATTAATTAACAGAAATTTATCTAGAATTATTCAAAATACAACTTACTCATCAGGTGCAATGATCTTTTCATCCTCTGGATTATTAACTAAATAGTCTGATCGTTTACGTAGTTCAACTGCAGATAAAAAATAAACAGCCTGTTATAAATCTGTACATTTCTGATGTCTAATCTTTACAGGTTTTAGTAAAATAAAGTGTTCTTCTATTATTCATTTGCTGAAAGGCTAAGGCATACCAACATTTCAACACATATTCAATCAGGAATTTCAACTGAATGGAACTTGAACAGGAATGGCAAATAAAAAACAAGTAGACTATAATTTTACATAGAAATATATTGAAATACCCTACCTGGGGCTTCATAAATTATTGTACTTTTTTGAAATTCAGAAGAAATCGTGCCTACACCCTGAAAGACAAGAAAAATGGTTGTTCTTTTAATGAGGTATAGGGTGCACTTATTTGCTTGTATCATCTAGACTGCAAAACATTTTTCTACAAACTTATATGTAGAGGTTCACCACACTCTCTATCCTAGGGTCATTCTTGAACCTTTATTTGTACAGTCCTTGCTACTGACATCCTTCTTGTCCAAAAATTCAATCAAATCATAAATATTGAGCCACATAAGTTTGATTGACGCATAATCCATATATAGCAGCAGATGTAAAAGGTCGCATTTAAGTTCATTCTGTATGTTAGCCATTGGTCCTACACCTGAAACACTACTGGCCAGTATAATTTCATTGGACCAGTAGATTCTTTTAGAAAACATGTATGAATTAAGTGGTTTGACAAGGCCAATAGGGTTTTTATTTTGAAAAAAACTTTCGACTTGATTTAATTTTTAACTGTTACATAATGATTCTAAATAAAAATTGTTTGACAAAATCAAGGTCTTGATATAACTAATAATAATGCAACAGATTAAAATGTCAAGTCCTGTCATAATCTATATTCAGACCAGTGAATTGTGATTTTGACCAGTAGATTTTACGAAAGTGATGGTCTTTCGTGGTAAGTCACACAGTTATCCACACTTTATCCATTGCATCCTTAATTGTTTAAATTAACATGTTGAGAAGTGGCTACCTATGTAGAGAACAGGATGTTTGTAGTCAGTCTTTTATCAGCATGCACTTGAAATAGGGATCTTTATTTT
>NW_019774648.1:385593-531048 GCF_001039355.2 Lingula anatina | reverse complement strand
AAAAAAAAAAAAAAAAAAAAAAAAAAAAGAAGGGGGAGGGGTTTAAAAGCCAACATAACAATTATCACCCAAACCCAATATAGAGGTGCGAATGAGGTTACAGGCATGCACTTAAAAATATTTACTGCAGAGTTTATAAACTGTTTGATTATTTTAGGGTCCCAAATAAAGAAGTTTGTATCAAAGTTTCACTCTCCTAGAACCATGAATAATAAAAATAATTCATCTTCTAACACAAATAAGGAGCATACACTACTGTCACAATGCAAAATGTCCAGCTGTGGAAACATTTTACCCACTTTGAAAATTCAATCATCACTGGTTTTGTTCTTTATCTCTTACAAATATAACAAAGTTACATGGTAATAAGTTATGATAATCTTCTGTATAAAGCAGTTAACTTTTGAGCAACTTCAGTTTACTTACTACTGAATATTAAATAAGGGGGCAAAATACACCCTACTGGCAGTTCAATAAGCATTAAACAATCTATTTGCCATTCATGGTCCAAATAATGTATCAGACATGTCAAACTATCATGAAAATACAATATATTTTTCAGTCAGCAACAGAAATCCATGTTTCCTTTTGCACCAATTTAGGCTCCTTACATAATGTATACACATGGTAAAAACTTAATGTAGATGTTAAATTGAGACAGCCGTGGATTTTTATTCTATACATATATATGTTTTAAAAACTGCATACAACTTCGAATTCATTCAATTTTATTTTTTGATACTTCAAGCATGTGAAATGCACCTCTATATTGGGTTTGGGTGTTTTTCAATTTGGATTTATTTTGCATCATCAAACATCACATTTATATCATTGAAATAAAGAATGAAAATACTGTGTCTGCTGAACTGCCTTGAAAAAAATGAAATGGAGTGTGCCACTGCACAAATACCCAAATCTTAATGCCACTAGAAATGCTAGTATCACAAAAAATCTGCATATTGCCAAGGTTCTTTGGGAGTACCTTGAGACTCGGATTATGTCTTTAATCGTTTCATGACTTTATACTTGATTATACCATTAAAATCTGTTCATTTCTGGGATTGTGTTCAATCAAAGGAAATTTAATTCAACTCATAGATACAGAACAGGTATATAAGATAGACAGGATTTAAAAAATTGGGGACTTACAGAGTGGAGTTAGACGGAGGAGAGAAATAGAGGTATGTGAAAACTTCGTTTTGTTATATTCCATCTCTCATGCCTCAGTGACAGGACATTTTTTATTCTGAACCTGGGTAAGGAGTAACACCGAACGCTACAATATTACACAATTTTGTGCCCATCACCAGGCTCACACCGGCATGAAAAGCATGTAAATTTTGACATAACAAATATATTACGCTCTAACTCACAAAAATGTAAAAAATCATATTCATCGAAAATTTGAAACTAATCAATTGAAAGTTAATTTTATATCATAAGCTGAAAAAATTACCTGTAGATCTTGAAATATTTTGGAACCCTTCGTCAGCGTGTTTCGCATCCACGCCATTTTTAAAATAACCTTGACCTTTCAGAATCAAACGTGACACAATGCACTTTGCAATCTGATGCTCAACTATCGCAATGATTAAATCTGTAAGAGGACGTGCAGAATGACGCGATTTCAGCTGCCTAAAACCAGTCGTAAAACTCCTTATTATTAATTTCTGACAAAAATCAAGAAAAGAAAAAACTAGTAACATATTAAATACACTTTATTTATCAACAGCGCAGATAAGTAAAAAGAGAATAATTCCCGTTTTCTTAATAGGCCGTTGTGACGCAACTGAGGGTCCGTGTAACAAAAAATCCACCCTCCATTTAATTATACAGGTAAGGGTTAGCCTGACGTTAGTGGGTCAAAATCTAGGGTGAGGCTTACATGCGTAAATTAATAAGAACCAGACTTTCTATCACGAGAGAATTCTCTGTCCCGTCACACCGGCTGACCTCTCCTACAGGGAGAGACGTAGTCAGCTCGGCTAAAATTTTAGTCCAGGATTACATTAAAATTCCTCTCTGAAACAAGACTCAATGAGTAACATATAGGCCTACAGGCCTAAAGTAATAGTATTAAAATACGTTTCAAAAAGCATGTCTCTCGGCACTATTATTTCACCCAATGTCTGTAATCTACAAAGCCAAGTTTACTGCAAGGGAACTAGCATAGCCTATCACCCCATTTCCATAGATTTTTAGATCGATCTATCCCTGTGGGGAGTCTCACTAGATTACTGTCAGCTTGGCCGGATTAAGCGTCTGTCCCGCCTACTAAAAGCTGTAAGGGGGTAATTAACTATGGTGCCCGCTCGGCTGACTGTAATTTAGCGTGAACCCCCAGGGAGTTAGGTCGATCTAAATCTTAATCTTTAGATCGATCTAAATCTCTGGGAAAGCACCCTATTTGTGGATGTTTATTGAAAGATTTAAGTAGGCCTTCTTGATTCAAATAGTAATTACCATCTCCAAATCACTTGGCGCGAAGTAAAATTTTCTTTTCTAAAAGGTTGAGAAAAATCGATACAAAGCGCAAGAAGCTGCATGGCTTCAAATTATAATCTGGTCTGAAAATAGGTGTTTTTGATTCTTTAAACGGCAGTAGGCCTAATGTAGGCTACATGTTAAAGTAATAATTTTCTTCTCGCATAGACATTATTTAAATGTAAACGTAACGTTTGAAGTCAATCACAATCAATCACAATAGGCTTAGGCTATCTACTGGTTCTGCAAATGTCACGTCATAATATAAAACAAAATACAAATGGTATGAAACTGACACTTTTCAGTAATGAAATACCATTCAAACAATATACACCATTAAGTCAAAAGCACTGTTCTCAGCTCCGTCAAAGTTAAGATGAACTATTTCAAGAAGCTTGTTCTTCCAATTTCACCAGCAGACCATACAAAATGGTGCTTCCACGCTCTTTTGTTGACCACTCTATTTCCTGATTGTCAAACTTTGGGTCGATTGGCTTGGTTTCTCCGATAGTTTGATCGCCGACATCATAGCTGCCTGGGCGAATGCACACTTGAAGTGCTACACGAGCCACGTAGGTTTTTCCTGATACCTCAAATCTAAAATATTGGGAAAAGTGCATGATTTATCTGTTATGAGAAAAACGGCTTCATAAATCAAAAAAAGGTTAAAATATCATTCAGATTATTAAATCATGTTTGTTTTAACCCATTAAAATTAAAATATCGTTTACATGTGGCTGCGTTATGACGTAATTTAAGTGAGCTATGCATCGCGACGTCATAATACTTATTGTGACGTCTTAGATACAAAACAAATTTCAAGTTCTTGACACCTCACAGGTGTTATATTTTTTTCCGCAATGAATTTGTAATTTGTTTCGTCGTCACAATGGGGTGTATAAATTCAAGTAAGTAATCTAAGTAATCGATAATTCTTGACGCCTTTTAAAGAAAGTCAAGCTAAAATCTCGCTTACTCAAGTGTTGTTTCGTTTGTTCTAACTGTTTTAGAATGATATCTTTGTGACAATTCATTGTATACTATACAATTTAAAAATGTATCAAGTGTGGCGAATGTCTTTGTGTAACTTTTTTAAATCCCAAAGTTAACGAAGAATCACGCGTAACAATATTTTCTTTAATTTGTAGAGACAGGAGTGATAGAGAGTAGTGGTCGCAAAAATGAAGCAAAGAATGGTAAGATTTAATGTCATAAGATTTAATTTGAAGCTGTGTACAGAAACACATTTCTATATATTCAAAACGTACTTCAATGTCTCCAATGTCTTCTTAGGCTACAGGATGGCCCTTAGTAATGCAAACTATATCTAATTTTGTTTACTTGTTTTTGTGTTTCTTAAGTTCACATGCGACTTTTATCACATTAATCATTTATTTAGACTTGGTTAAGTGAATAATAAATGTGAAAATAAAGGAAGAGACGATTGGGATGCGCTTAAGCTTCTTTAATTATTTTCAGAATCCCCATGTACAGGAGAAAAATCGGTAAAAGCGGCAATGGATCCTTCGCAAAATCAAAAGTATGGGTAAACGTATTACAATGTATGTTAATGTTCACGTGATATATATAGTATATATATATAGTTTTATCGTTTATATGTCTTTTATCTTTGACTATATCTCGTATGGTATAATACTTGTAAGTTATCAAAATTGCTTTTTTTCATCTTGAAATATGGGACGCAATACTTTTTACATGTGACAGTTTATATCTAAGTCTACCAGGTTATTCATGAAATCATTACATGTAGAATTGCAGGGAAGGCAGCACGGATTCAGCCCATTCCTAAAGAGCTGACACAACTGCCAGAAAAAGAACTCAATGACCTCGTGAATGGTTTTGTTGAGTCAGCAATAAACCGTATTCACTTGCGGTATGTACAAGTAGATCATAAGACTTCAGACACATAAGAAGTGTCCTATATTGAACTGAATTTACTCATTTATCAAACAATTCGAATTTTACGCGCCGAAAAGCTTAAATCAATGTTGCATCCTGTAGTCTATATTTTTCCATACAAAATTTTGTCTGATAATGTAGTAAATTAAAAAAAAAAATCTTTGTATAAAAAGTAACACAAATAAAATCGTCACAGACAAAATCATCACTGCATTTACACCAAATTTTGGATAATGTCCCTTGAGTCAGGCACTGGTAACTTAAAAAAGAATTAAAGAATAGTGCAGTTCCCGGATGCGTCGACCTTGGAGGCGGGTATACGTCGTAGTTTGTGCGTTTATAATTAGCAAATTTATATCCAAGGTTATTAAATGTTTTACAAATCTATATTTTCATTCCACCCTTAGCTTGAGCACCGAAAACGCGGTCATCGACCAAACATCTGCTCCAAACGTCACCGTCGAGTAAAGGTCATGGTATTCAGTTCTGGAGGAGGCCAGTGTTGGAGTGATGTGATAATGGATAACAAAATTTTTATGTTGTCATGTAGCTTTACATCGATTTTCTAAAAAATGCAGAATGATGAAAATTTATTTGTCTCAATTACTGCTCTCTTGCGTCAAACTTGATGTAATTTAATAAATCATTAGAAATCTATGTTGATGTTTACCACTTCACTAAACTGACAACTTCTGCTTTATAAGAATGAAACTAATAACAATGATTTTTATTATCAATATAATGATTAAACTTATCATTATTTTCGTGATACTACTTTAAATCAGAATAGCATTAGAAAAATACTATACTGACAGCAGGGTTCTTCTAAAACAAACATTTACACACACACACACACACACACACACACACACACACACACACTGTTTACTTTTCATAAAAACCACACGGATACACCACACGGATACAACACACGGATACATACTTGTGTGGCATGGCATAAGCGTCATGGCCAGCATAACGGATACTAGGAGATACAAATATTTTCTTGGTGTCGAACCCTTCAGGCTTATAGTCGTCTTTGAAATGGCCTTCCCTCTCGCTTATTTTGTCGCCGCCCAACGCTACGTCTCCTAAAATCCAAGTTTATGAATACATGAAAAATAAATGTTGATAACTTTTATATGTCTCTAATATGGCATCTCCAAAAAAAAGTTTAATAAAATAATAATCTCGTACGGACCAACATAAATTTAAAACAAAAGTTCTGCGTGTAAACTTTAATAAGTGGATGAATGAAGTGAAGTTGACATATATTAGACCCTGACAAAAGTATCGCACAATTCGAGGGTTAGAGTTGTTCGTAATACAAGTGCCTGTCCCATGACGCCATAAGACAAACTCGGTGCCTAACCTGGAATGAGCAGTTCCCCGACTTCAAGTATCTTGCTAACCACATCTTTCTTAGTGCCATGGAATGCCCTGTGCCATTTGTCCAATACGTTCATAGCTTTTGCTTTAGGTGGAAGGCTGGTACCACATAAAAAAAGACAGCTCATACATGCACCTTGATACAGTAAAAAAAAAAAACTTCGAATAGCCACAAGACTATCCCACAGTAGCATTGCATAACAAAACAAAAAGCAAAAAAGTTTTGCGGTTTCACAATATACATGAATAAAACTATTTTGCACAGTATTTTAAGTTTTGCTTCCGTCTGTAACACACGCAGACGTTGAAGACATAAAATCATTCAAATTATTAAGTTACCAAACCCGGTTTGGCATTGTTATACTCACCAAAGTGCATACCTGTACCATCCAATTGGAATACCGTAGTCCTTTGGTGGATTTCCGCGAGCATAATACAGTTTATCTCCTCTGTCATTATGACACACGTTGCAGAAGCAGTGATGATACTTAGCATCAAAATATGTCTCTGTAAAATTCCAAGGCATGCAAACGTATGTAGATAACCGAAAACATTTGAGTGCATCGTGTACTCGCTTTACTCCCTTATTAAAAACATAGTAAAAAAGTTTAGAATAGGCGAATAGAATCTTTAAAAATATTATTAAAAAATGAATTTGAAAATACTTTTCAAGTTAATGAGAACTTACCATGTATGTTGAGTGTCGCAACAAATTTGTTGCAGATATCTTTGTAAGTGCACTTTGGTTTGGGTGTAGGATCTGGAAAGGTAATAAACTTTAAACACTATAGCTTGTCTAAATTTATGCAATTACGTTCACTCATGTTTACCAACAATTCACTGCTCATGGTTTATCATATTAATTTTTTATTATTAATTATTAATTTATATTTATTTTTCTAAACGAAAACCTATCACCTTACCAAAACTCTGGGAAAACATTTGAGTCTGTGTATCAAGCTTCAATGAAATCCTCTCAGCGGCTTGACGAACAGTTTCTACTTTGCTGCTCTTTAAAGCCTTCACTGCATCTAATAGCCCTGCTGTTCTAGAGATAGTTGACAGCGTCCTGTCACCTCCGTTAATAAGTTCCCACACGGCGTTCAGGGTGAGTTCCTGTTCTTGTGGATTACCGACTTTCATCATTTTTACAAACAGGGGAATGCCTCCTTTCTGTACTGTCGTCACCCGATTTTGTGCACTTTTCGATAGGTTTATAAGCGATTCCACAATTTCGTAGGCATGGTAACCGTCCGACTGATGAGTTGCTGGGTTTTTCAGTGCTTCGTCGAGTTTCTTCAGAATGTCTGCAATTGCTGATGGCTCAGCTTGGATCAGGTGTTGTTGGTCAATAGTGACCAGGTAGGACAAGGTCATTAAGGCTGACATTGCGATTGTTTTGTCATTCCCTGGCTTCGTATACGGAACAACGATGTTGATTACACCAAGGCGGTCATACACCTCTCGGTTGTCTGCGACTTTTGCGCAGTTGTGAAGAATTCCAAATGCTGACTTTACAATACCTTTTTTCCCCTGGGATTAAAAGACATTAGCTTTGATAGAATACCACATCTCTGTTTGAAGATAATTTGTCATGTATCTAAGTAGATAGCAAGTATAGTACATTTTATTTTGTGTGATATATATGTATAAGGAACAATATAACATGAATTACATTTTCAAAATAACTGGAGGCTCCGTTGGTGAGAATCAGTAACAATCTTAATTGACACCTAGGTCAAAAGTTAAAGTTGTAATATATTTAAGCTCGTTCAAAGTCAATGCAAAACACACACACACACACACACACACACACACACACTATTTTTCAATTTTTCTAATAGGTTGGGGGTTATCAAATTGTTTCTTCTTTCTTACCTCGTCACTCATATATCTAGTCTGATACTTGGCAAGCTCTGCAGACAGAATTCCAAGGAGATCCGTCTGTCCGATGGACCTGGCAAACTTCAGACTGCCATCGCTATAATTCCAACAAACACTACGAAGCAGCTCATAACACGTATAGATTTTGTCGTTTTCAATCCCGCAATCACGGAGAAATTTCAGATATTCTGTAATATGGAAGGCGCCGTTCAACTGGACCAGTTTATCACCCATTAACTGCCTCAGCTTTCGGTCCTTATGATCGGCGTACAACATGCACAAATTTTGGTAGACCATAAGCCCAGCTGATCGAATAGTGCGTTCGTCTTTCTTCTTTAAGAAGTCGATCGTTTGTTTCATTTTTTCAAAAGCACGATCTTCTCTAGACATGCGCGTGAAAGCGGCACCTGTTGGCTCTGTGGTTTCCTCTCGAAGTTGTTCTTTTGAATATGAAATAAAAAAGAACACGTCAAGATTTCAGACCTGTTTTAAATTCATTTTACTTTCAGTTTCACTGTGATATGAGGTGCTAGTACACGGTCAAACAACGGTTATTCGACAGGTTGAACAGCCCGCGGGACAAAATTCACATGGGCAGATCATCATTGATAAAAATAAATCTTTGTCCTTTTTTCAATACATATATCATTCTTACCCACTAATTCTACGTGTATAGTACTTCCATGGACATCGACAATTCCGTGTATTTTCTGAGGAATATTTGTGGCTGCCATTCCCATATCTCGACCGTTGTAGAAGAAATGCAATGTACCATCTTCCTTTCTCGAGACACCAAATGTGTCGCCAATCTAAAATTAGAGCTAAAGATAGTAGTTAACTCCCTGACTATAAGAATTTCGGTAATCATGTTCACAAAAAATGTATTGGTCGCTCGTGTATTTGATAAAAAAAATCAATCACTTGCACATTTATCCTTTCTCATAAACGAAATGAAATCTTTGTGAATTTCGATTAAAACAACTGGACTTACTCTTTCGCTCTCGGGATTTTCATGGTGATTGGGAAAAATGAGAAACGTTTTTACTTTGTTTCATACAGCACTATTAATATAGAGGTACACGACAGACTGGGCTCCAGCAGAGACCCCTTTGTTCACAGAGGCGAAACATAATAAATATATACATACAATCCTAAAATACATACTTTTGCGGAATTAAGGTTAAAATCCAATTTCCGTTCCGTTTTTCGGTCATGCAAAACATCCGTGCCTTTCCAGACCCACGCTATATCTGCGGCTTGTCCAGGGAGACTTCTCGGAATCTCGAATCCTGCTTCCAGAGCCACAACTCCGATCGCTAGACCCTCTGCCCATTGACCAAGAGTTCTCTTTACACATATTTCAAACTTTTCATTTGGTTGTAGACTTCTCGAAGTCAAAACAACTGCTTTGTCTGATTCAGACATAAAACTGGAATGGAAAATGAGGTGGTACATGTACAAACCGTTATTGTAATAATGCGGGGCATCCGGTTTTTAATTTTATTGGTTAACGCCATATAAGAATTTTCATAATATATAATGCAAAAAGATGTCTAAAATATAATCAAATTGAAGACGTTTTAACATCCCAAGGGGGCATTTACAATATTTCAGCAACAAAATACTTAAATAACAATACATAGAACCCCTATCGTCGATAAAATACCTGAAGATAGATAAAAACGTCAGTGAAATTTCTATTACATAAATTATTTTTTAACTTCCTCATTTTCTATTTTTCTGCTTTTAAAAGTGAATAATTGATCAAAACGTACTTTGATCTCTCCGCTTGAATGCTGTCATTTGACAATTCGATATTTTTCCCACATTGCTTTTTGAATTTCAGAGGCTGGGCCGGAGGACATGGTTTTGCCTGTGGTCTTCCCTGCTCTGAAAGAAATAGCCAGATTTAGTTTGAAACAAAACTATGTGATCCGTCTATAATAAAATAAAAAATAAAATAAAATTTCCTGAATGAGAACGATATTCAAGATTTATTCTAGGATTTAAGATGCAATGGTTGTATTCAGGTTACAGAGCGTACCTCTTGCAGTGGTTCTTTCAGTGGGCCTTGAAGGAGACGGGAGGTCGGGCGCAGGTGCTGCGTCTTACATGAATCGAAAGAAACAAATAGGTTTTTAAAATTGTGAGCAGAGTATGAGAGAAAATATTGTGCATACTGCATACTACTCACGATTTTGTTCAAAACACTAGCATTATCCATCAACAATCTAGTTACTAGGGGAGTCCGGGGCTAGTTGGACCCCGGGGTTAAGTTGCCTCCCCCCCCCCCAATTTATGAAAAAGTAACTACGAGGTAAAAAAAAATTGGCCACATACTCTTGTAAAGTGTCCGTAGCCTACAATGCTAAGGAAGTGGCGGGCGTTAAAAAGTTTTACTTAAGCGGTGAGTCGAAATAAACGATTTTTGCACCTAAAAGTAATTTTCTTTAAGGGATTTAAAAATCTATTTTCATAGGCTTTGATCGAATATAATGTATGTAAAGGGCATCAAACTGAAGCTCAGTGTTTCAAGTTTCACAGAGATGTATCATCGTTGCTCATTCTAGCACCATTAATGGCTGTCATCCTTTAAAATAAAAAAAATGTGCACCCGGGGCTAGTTGGCCGCCTTGACTCGAAGCAGGTTGGTCCCTCATATTACCCACAAACCTTTGCGCGCAACAGAGCTAGAGACCATTGTTGAAACAAACTCAATGGTTTAAAACTGAATTTGTTACTTTCTTTTAAAACGAAAATTTATTATTCGTTTTCATTCATTAAAAAGCTGCTGTAAACCATTATCAATTTATTCTTAATTAAAACAAAACAAATTTTATTGATAGATAATGAGTCTGATATATTGGTTCTTGCAACAGATACAACGTGACGTACGGAAACCTCAATAAATCTGCCTCATATGAACTATTTATTCATCAAAGACTCTCAAAAATCAATTTAATAAATTAAAAATGTATAAAAATGTATTTCAAGACGTTTACTTGGGATACTTCATTTTCATATAGGGTGCCAACTTGCCCTTATTTTGAAAAATAATGACGTTGCATACGTAGCTTAGTTCATGGGGCTTACTTTGAAACCGGTTTTGTTACTCTAACTCATTCCTAGTTGGCACAAAACTGTCTAACTGGGCCAAATAGCCCCGGTTTCCCCTATGCATTGGTCGCCTATTGTGATACTTTTCTGTGTCTTTTTTCATCAATAATTTATTAAATATTGATTTTTTTTGTAAAATTTAGTCATCATTTTAATATTTAAATAAAAAAGTAAAGCAAACGATATTTTTCAAATTATTTCAAGTAAAAGTTCCTCTGAGCCCAGCATTTACCTGATATACTTCTGATATACTCGATACCCACTTCACAGTTGCCATAAGTTGCGCTTATGGCAGGGTAAAGTTTTTTACCCTGTAAGCGAAGACCTCTCAGTGCCACTCCATAATTTTGTCCATCACTCTTAAAGCCAAGAGTCCCCGAGTCCATATTGAGAATTACAGTGATGACATCAGGAGCAACAAATTCACCAGGTGCATCATCCGGGTACTTTCTGATGACGCAGTCATTGAAGAGAAGAACATTGCGGACAATATCCCATCCCATGGACTGATCATTCGAACCAACCAAAGACGAATAACCTTCAAGAGAATGATATGATTAGAAGCACTTGAAACAGATCGCCTATATGCAATTTAAGGAGGCCAAATTACACTTAAAACTTTGTGACATTTATTCTTCTGATCAACGTACGTAATACAGTAATCCGATTTTAAACTATATATATATATATATATATATATATATATATATATATATATATATATATATATATATATACAGACTTGACATTTAATATGGAATATTTCAGTTTCGAGGGTATGCCTAGGTAGAAATGCGTTATTTTTTCAAAAAACTCCGATCTCATATAAGATATGTGAATGGAGAAGGGTGAAGTCATGTGTGTCGCTTCCAATTCACTGAATACCAGGTTTGTTGTGCTGCTCCATTATGTAATATGCAGTAATTTAATTGGGTAGTGCTCCTTTGGGCAGGTCAAAGCTTGGCTTTGGCTAAGCATGGTTCCGTCCAAAAAGTATCCATATGTCGGCAACTTCTGCATAGAAGAATTTGAAATTTTGCATGCAGGTTGTCGGTTTAGCAGTATGTAAAATGCTCGAGCTATCAAGTGCTTTACAAATTTGTTAATCTGTGGCAAAATGGCGCGAAAAAGACAGACATTGCCAGACAGATAATTGTGCCAAACGAAACGGTCCGCACAGTTTTATAGAGTAATGCCCAGACTGATGTACCTACATAAAGGCCACACCCAATGTATTGAAATCTTACCACCAGGGTACAGGACCCACTGTCTTTCAGGATATGTTTTTGCAACTAAACAAAAAACACCCAGTCCGTTCAGAATGAGGGGTAAATTGCCACCAAAACGCATATTTCAAGGCCTTTAGCGAACACCAAACTGGTTTTAGCAGGTTAGAATACCAGACGACCTCCGGGGAACCCACTGTAAACTGTAAAACATCGTTGTAAGTTTCTCTAATGAATTGGGGACCTTGACCGTTTCTGGGTTGAACACTGAAACCTCGTGGCTTTCGTTATTGAGGTCAGATTTCACCTGTACCGCTCAACTAGTCACAAAAGAGTTTACAGACATCCAGAAGAGGCCAACAACGAAGTATGTGCCGCGTCTAAAGTGACTAAGGTCATTATCAGCGTCAGGATTTGGAGTGGATACCACATTGGTGCCAAAACACCAATGGCAGTCATCGACGAAAACCTGAACCAGATCAAATAAAGGAATAATCTGGGAACCACTTGACTATCATTTGATAGGGGGCACCTTAGGAACAATTTTAGGCTGCACGGTGAGATTGCCGATTCACACAGAGCACTTTTAATAGCAGATAACTTACAGAACCAAGGGAATGAGCAGCTACCTTGGTCATCAAGACCGCCATATTTGAACCACACGGATAACATGTGGGCAGGCCATTACTCGCCGAATCAATGGCCCACATGTCCTACAACAAAACTGGACCAAATTGGACAGGTTTTGACCGATGCCTGGAATGTTATCCCAGATTGAACTCTAAGAACCTAGCCCAAGGAATATGCCTTGCCACTTTAGAGTGCTGGTAGCAGCCAGAAGAAGTCAGGCGTTACAGCGACCGTTACTGTGACTAGACACTGACATGAGGGTCCTTTGTGGAACGTGTAAATCCTTTACAGACAGCAATTTGGAAAAATATGGAGATCCAAAATAACTCTTTTAATGGTTGTCGTATGAAGTAGAATAGGCAATGTGTTTTTGTTTGCTTCTCTGGCCAATTCCATTAATGAACTGATGTCACAATTACATCAAAGAGATAATTAAAAGTTATTAGAAGACGATTTTAATCCTTATTTTCATTTATCAGTCAGCAAAATAGGAAAAAAACTGATGACAAATGATTTGTAAAAAAATATTCCATATTAAATGTCAAGTCTGTATATACCTCAAGCATAATCACTTTTATACATAGCTTATGTACATGTATGGATCAAGGTGATTTTTGTTTGCTGTCACCATCCAACCAAACTCACCAATACAAGTCAGAGGGGCCTGATATGTAGCTACACCAATAACAGCATTGCTGCCTCTCATCGACTGGGGCCAGTGAATCTTCCAGAAATGTATCCCTTGACCATAGCCTCTCTTGCCCCTAACGGCATCCGTCCTAGGCTGTAAAGATTTATTTCTACGCACCTGTAAAATAGGTACAATGTATGATTTTACAACTTTGATGAATAAAGAAAACAAACGTTTAAACAAGACTTTAATCAATAATATAATAAAATAGACAGCCATTTTTTCCCTATTCGCTATAAGGAGTCTAGTTTGAAAATGAAACAAATCACGCTATAAGGAGTCTAGTTTGAAAATGAAACAAATCACAAGCAGATACAGGATTTTACTAAATAAGAGTTACAAATATAAAACTTTTGAATCAGGCCGCTCAGCCTTTTTTCATTTCTATAAAACAGTTGATGGACACTATAAAAAGTGCGGCACAGGGATGGATAATGGGTTGTTTATTTGTTTTTCAACAGCAAAACTAAAAACATTATGAAACATTGATGAAATGTTCAGGATAGATCAGAAACTTTTTTTTTTGGTGATCCGTAGATCCTACCTTCAAACCGTCATCTAGCACCGTCATATTATTGGAGCAGTCCTTGGAATCCCAGCCATGTTGCACCTTTAGTGGTTGGTTGGACTTAGAAACTTGGTCTCGTTCAAGCTCCTGTTCAAGCTCCGCCAAATTATGGAGAAGCCGTAATGTCGATGCTTCATTTCCCATTGCGAATTGACATTAATTTGAATGCACTGAATGGTATCAAATTTAACATATAGCCCTGAATTAAAAATGAGTAAACACAGTTTACTCTACACATACATACTTCATTGATTCGTATTCCCGTCTGCAACTAATTCATTAATATTCACAAAATCTTAATGATTACATGCTTCAGTATAACAGATTGTAATTTCCATGATAAGAGGTTGAAAATGTCCTGAGAGATCACAACAAACACTGCGTTTTTCAGATTACGACGGAATCGAAAACGAAAGTAGCTGTGACCTTGACATGTGTTAGTAGGCCTACTTTTTATTTTCTTCTTCGGTTAATTGATTTACACTCATCAACTTCAATCTTTTTACATTATAATTTTTATTTGTTTCCTCATAACTGCGCTACTTAGTACCAAGAAATGCATGGAGTGGGAGTATAACAAAAGCAACAACCGGAATCAGCAATTGCTGAGATTACGGAAGTGAGCTACAGTCGAACATAGGTTCTAATGTATCATATACGCGGTGTTGCCTCAAAATCTATCTACAGTTTCTTTTAGGCGTGAATGAAATAATCAGTTGCTTCTGATGTCATCATAATGATATGCTAAGATTAAGTGATTACAATTAACCAGAATTTTACCTGTATAATGTTTGACCCACATACACGCGAACAGGACAGGAGTTTACAGCAGATAAACAACCCAAGTATGGGTCACGTGACTGAAGCTGACGAGATTCCCCGTCATCTCGGAATCGATCATAAACTCCTGCTTGTTGTTCCATAATATTCAGAATAATTATATTCAGAATATTCATCATTGGGTCCATACAGCAATTAAAATAATTTTGTGTGAGCCCCTCCCCCCCCCCCCCCCCCCTTCAAAAAGTGTTTAAATACTCCGTACCTTTAATATGGTTTCAAACAAAGAAATGTGTGTGGGATAACATTTTGTTTGAGATAGGCCTATTAGAGCCCTGGATATATAAATGATCGAAGGTTCATTGTTAAATTTGTTGAGGGGACTATGTTTTTATCACTTGTTCATATTTGTCTTTAAAATGTTTCATGTTAGGGAGGCACGAACGTTACCATTGGCATGTATCCATCAAATGCGCTTTTGATATGAACGAGAACTCTTTCCTAGTTAAATCTAAGCTCAGTTTGCTTGAAAATGTTTACTTTCGAAAGGAATAATATTCTCAGCTTCTCTCCTCCCCCTCCAATGTACAAGAAGCAAAAAAAAAAACAAATCCATCAATTTTCCACCCCTGTACCCAACGTAATGTGGTAAAATTGTCCTTTTTGTCCTTGTGACCCCCTGTCGCTTTAAGTAAAATCCTACATCCACCAATGCTTCTGCTTGGGTATGGATATATAATTGGATGCGTTAGCGGATACTCTTTTTATAAAATAAAAGCCGTGTTTTCAAGATAGGGGTAGATCTTGAAATATTTTGCAACTTTCGTCAGGCATCCACGCCATTTAAAAATAATCTGGTCTTTCACAACCAAAGGGTGACACAATTGGCTTTGTAATCTGATACTCAACTATCGCATGATTTAATATATCGTCTGTAGGTGGACATGCAGAATGGCACGTTTCCAACTACCTAAAACCAGCCGTTAAACATATCATTTCTGACAAAAAATAGTAACACATTTAGAGCCACTTTATTTAGCAGCAGTGCAGATTAGGTGACCGGCTGACGTCACCTACAGAGAGAAACAAAGTCTTGGCTAAAATTTTAGTCCAGTGCTTCTTTGAAAATTCGTTTGTGAAATACAACTCAATGAGTAACGAATAGGCCCAAATAACAGGAAATATTGGCACTATTACTAGTCTATACATGTAGGCTACTTCGCCCAATGTCTGTAACCTACAAAGACAAGTTTACTGCAAGGAACAAGCATATTTGTGGATGCTACAGTACTTTTTATTAAAGGATACAAATAGACCTTCTTGATTTCGAAAATACCAATTACCATCTCCAAATCACTTGATGCAGAGTAGAAATGTCTTTTCTAAAAGGTTGAGAAAAATCGACACAAAGCGCAAGAATCTGCGTGGATGTAAATTATAACCTGGTTTGAAAATCGGCATGTTTTTGACTCTTCAAATATCAGTAGGCACATGTAATTAGAAAGGGATTATTTTTCTCACGTAGACATCATTTTTTAAAATATATATGCAGCGTTTTAAGTCAATCACAATCAACCGCAAGTAGGTTTAGGACTATCCATTGCAAATGTCACGCCATAACATAAAACAATTTACAAATGGAATGAAACCGACACTTTCCAATATGATCTGATCGATATGAATACAGAATGAAATACCCCTGTACCATTCAAACTCTTTACACCGATTAAGTCAAAAGCTTTATTGTTCTCAGCTCCGTCAAAGTTAAGATTAACTATTTCAAGAAGCTTGTTCTTCCAATTTCACCAGCAGACCATACAAAATGGTGCTTCCACGCTCTTTAGTTGACCACTCTATTTCCTGATTGTCAAACTTTGGGTCGATTGGCTTGGTTTCTCCGATAGTTTGATCGCCGACATCATAGCTGCCTGGGCGAATGCACACTTGAAGTGCCACACGGGCCACATAGGTTTTTCCCGATACCACAAATCTGAAATATTTGGAAAAGTGCATGATTTATCTTTTATGAGGAAACCAGCTTCAAAAATAAAAAAAGGTCAAAAATATCATTCATAATATTGAACCACGTCTCTTTTAACCCATTAAAGTTAAAATGTCATTTACATGTTCCTGCGTTGTGACGTAATTTAAGTGAACGATGCATCCCGACGTCATAGATCTAATACTTATTATGACGCCTTAGATACAAAACAAATTTCACTTACTTGACACCTCACAGGTGTTGTATTTTCGTAATTTGAATTTGAATTTGTAATTTGTTTCTTTGTCACAATGGGGTGTAGAAATTCAAGTAAGTAATCCATAAGTCTTGTCGCCTTTTAAGGAAAGTCAAGCTAAAATCTCGCTTACTCAAGTATTGTTTCGTTTGTTCTAACTGTTTTAGAGTGATATCTTTGTGACGATTCACTGTATGCTACATGTATACATGTACCTGTTAAAAATGTATCAAGTGTGGCGAAAGTCTTTTTAATCCAAAAATTAACAAAGAATCACGTGTATAAACATCCTCTTTAATTTGTTATGTTGAAGAGACAGGAGTGATAGAGAGTCGTGGTCGCAAGATCGTAAGATTTAATGTCATGATATTTGAAGCTGCGTACCGAAACGCATTTACATGTATATTCAAAACGCACTTCAATATCTCCAACGTCTTTCTTGGGCTACAGGATCACCCTTTGCGATGCAAACCATATCTATTTCTGTTTATATTTGTAATGTTTCTTTAAGTTTACATTTATTATTTTTCACATTTATTATTTATACAGACTTGGTAAATGAATAATAAATATGAAAATAAAGGAAGAGACGATAGTGATGCTTAAGCTTGTTCTTTAATTTAATTTTCAGAATCCTCATCTACAGGAGAAAAATCGGTAAAATTATTATTATTTTTATTATTGTTACTATTATTATTTTCATGATAACATGATTCAATATAGCATTAGAAAAATACGATACTGACAGCAGGGTTCTTCCAAACAAACATATTTACACACACACACACACACACACACACACACACACACACACTGTTTACTATTCATAAAAACCACACGGATACAACACACGGATACATACTTGTGTGGCATGGCATAAGCGCCATGGCCAGCATAACGGATACTGGGAGATACAAATATTTTCTTGGTGTCGAACCCTTCAGGCTTATTGTCGTCTTTGAAATGGCCTTCCCTCTCGCTTATTTTGTCGCCGCCCAACGCTACATCGCCTGAAATCCAAGTAAATGAATACATGAAAAACAAATGTTGATAACTTTTATATCACTCTAATACGGCATCTCTATGGGAAAAAAGAAAAAAAGTTTAATAAAAAATAATAATTCAAAAAATACCCGAGTTCGAGATTACGTACGGATCAACAAAAATTTTAAACAATAGTACTGCGCACTTGAATAAGTGAATGAATAGGTGAAGTTGACATTAATTAGACCACTGACACATAAGTATCACAGGTTTCGTGAATTAAAGTTGCTCGCAATACAAGCGCTTTTCCCGTCATGTCATAAGACAAACAGTGCCTAACCTGGAATGAGTAGTTCCCCGACTTCAAGTATCTTGGTGACCACATCTTTCTTGGTGCCATGGAATGCCCTGTGCCAGTTGTCCAATACATTCATAGCTTTTGCTTTAGGTGGAAGGCTGGTAAAACGGTGAAAAAATAGACAGCTCATACATGCAACTTGATTCAGTAAAGAAAAAAAACTTCAAATAGTCAGAAAATATCCCACAGTAGCAATGCATAACAAAACAAAAAGCAAAAAGTTTAGCGGTTTCACAATATACATGAAAAATATAGAGTTTTGCTCACGGCTGTAACACACGGAGACGTTGATGACATATAAAATCATTCAAATTTCTAATTTACCAAACCGGTTTGCCGTTGGTATACTCACCAAAGGGCATACCTGTACCATCCAATTGGAATACCGTAGTCCTTTGGCGGATTTCCGCGAGTATAATACAGTTTGTCTCCTCTATCATTATGACACACGTTGCAGTAGCAGCGATGATACTTAGCATCAAAATATGATTCTGTAAAATTCCAAGGCATGGAAATACATGTACATAGCCGGAAACAGTTGAGTGCAACATGTACTCGTTTTACATCTTATTGAAAACATAATAAAAAGAGTTTAGAATAGGCAAACAGAATCTTTAAAAAATATGATAAGGAAATGAATTTAAAAACAATTTTTAAGTTAATGAAAGCTTACTGTGCAAGTTGAGAGTCTCAACAAATTTGTTGCAGATATCATTGTAAGTGCACTTTGGCTTGGGTGCCGGATCTGGAAAGGTAATAAACTTTTAACCGTATGGCCTGTCTAAAATGCAATTACTTTCACATATGATTACCAAAAATTCACTGCTCATGATTTATTTATTTATTTATTTATTTATTGATATTAAATTTTGTAAACGAAAAACTACCACCTTACCAAACCTCTGGGAAAACATTTGAGACTGCGTGTCAAGCTTCAATGAAATCCTCTCAGCGGCTTGACGAACGGTTTCGACTTTGCTGCTCTTTAAAGCCTTCACTGCATCTAATAGCCCTGCTGTTCTAGAGATAGTTGACAGCGTCCCATCCCCTCCGTTAATCAGTTCCCACACGGCGTTCAGGGCGAGTTCCTGTTCTTGTGGATTACCGACTTTCATCATTTTCACAAACAGGGGAATGCCTCCTTTCTGTACCGTCGTCACCCGATTTTGTGCGCTTTTGGATAGGTTTATGAGCGATTCTACAATTTCGTAAGCATGGAAAGTAAGAGAACCGTCCGATTGATGAGTTGCTGCGTTTTTCAGTGCTTCATCGAGTTTCTTCAGAATATTTGCAATTGCTGATGGCTCTGCTTGTATCAGGTGATTTTGGTCAATAGTGACCAGGTAGGACAAGGTCATTAAGGCCGTCATTGCGACTGTTTCGTCATTCCCTGGCTTCGTGTAGGGGACCGCGATGTTGATCACGCCGAGGCGGTAGTACACCCCTCGGTTCTCCGTGACTTTTGAGCAGTTGTGAAGAATTCCAAATGCTGACATAACAATATCTTTTTTCCCCTGGGATTAAAAAAAATAGTTTTGAATTAATAGTACACTTCTGTTTGAAGATAATTTGCGTTTAAGTAGAGAAACAAGTATGGCACTTTTTTTCTGTGTGATGTATATTTGTGAAACGAAACAATAAACATGTATTGCATTTTCAAAATAACTGGAGACTCCGTCGATGAGAATTGGTAACAATCATAATTGACGCTTGGTTCAAAAGTGCAAGTTCTTAAATATATTTAAGCCCGGTCAAAGCCAATACACACACACACACACACACACACACACACATCATTTTCCAATTTATCTAATGGGTTGGGTGATATCAAATTGATTTTTTTCTTACCTCGTCACTCATATATCTATTCTGATACTTGGCAAGCTCTGCAGACAGAATTCCAAGGAGATCCGTCTGTCCGATGGACCTGGCAAACTTCAGACTGGAATCACTGTAATTCCAACAAACACTACGAAGCAGATCATAACACTTGAAGATTCTATCGTTTTCAAGCCCGCAATCACGTAGAAATTTCATATATTCAGTAATATGGGAGGCGGCATTCAACTGGACCAGCTTATCACCCATTAACTGCCTCAGCTTTCGGTCCTTATGATCGGCGTACAACATGTACAAATGTTGTAAGACCATGAGTTCAGTGGATCGAATGGCACGTTCGTCTTTCTTCTTCAAGAGATCGATTGTTTGTTTCATTTTTTCAAAGGCGCGTTCTTCTCTAGACATACGCTCAAAAGCGGCACTTGTTGGCTCCGTGGTTTCCTCTCGAATTTGTTCTGTTGAATATGAAATAAAAAAGATCATGAATGTCAAGATTTCAAACCTGTTTTTAATATATTATATTTTCAGTTTCATTGTGATACAAGTTGCTATTACACGGTCAGACAAGGGTTATTCGATAGGTTGAACAGCCCACGGGACAAAGTTCACATGGACATACATGTATCATCATTTATGAAAATAAATCTTTGTCCTTTTTCAATGCATATAGCATTCTTACCCACTAATTCTACGTGTATAGTACTGCCATGGACATCAACAATTCCGTGTATTTTCTGAGGAACATTTGTGGCTGCCATTCCCATATCTCGACCGTTGTAAAAAAAGTGCAATGCACCATCTTCCTTTCTCATGACACCAAATTTGTCGCCAATCTGAAATTAGGGCTAAAGATAGTAATTAACTCCCGGACTATTAGGATTTCGGTAATCGTGTTCACGAAAAATGTATTGGTCGCTCGTGTAATTGGTAAACAATCAACCACCTGCACATTTATCCTTTCTCATAAATGAAATGAAATCAATGTGAATTTCGATTAAAACAACTGGACTTACTCTTTCGCTCTCGGGATTTTCATGTTGATTGGGAAAAAGTGAGAAACGTTTGTACTTTGTTTCATACAGTACTGTTAGTATAGAGGCATCAGGAACAGTACAAGACCGACTGGGCTCCAGCAGAGACCCCTTCAAAAAGGCGAAACATAATAAATACACACAATCCTTAAATACATACTTTTGCGGAATTAAGGTTAAAATCCAATTTCCGTTCCGTTTTTCGGTCATGCAAAACATCCGTGCCTTTCCAGACCCACGCTATATCTGCGGCTTGTCCAGGGAGACTTCTCGGAATCTCGAATCCTGCTTCCAGAGCCACAACTCCGATCGCTAGACCCTCTGCCCATTGACCAAGAGTTCTCTTTACACATATTTCAAACTTTTCATTTGGTTGTAGACTTCTCGAAGTCAAAACAACTGCTTTGTCTGATTCAGACATAAAACTGGAATGGAAAATGAGGTGGTACAAACCGTTATTGTAATAATGCGTGGCATCCGGTTTTTAATTTTATTGGTTAACGCCATATAAGAATATTCATAATATATAATGCAAAAAGATGTCTAAAATATAATCAAATTGAAGATGTTTTAACATCCCAAGGGGGCATTTACAATATTTCAGCAACAAAATACTTAAATAACAATACATAGAACCCCTACCGTCGATAAAATACCTGAAGATAGATAAAAACGTCAGTGAAATTTCTATTACATAAATTATTTTTTAACTTCCTCATTTTCTATTTTTCTGCTTTTAAAAGTGAATAATTGATCAAAACGTACTTTGATCTCTCCGCTTGAATGCTGTCATTTGACAATTCGATATTTTTCCCACATTGCTTTTTGAATTTCAGAGGCTGGGCCGGAGGACATGGTTTTGCTTGTGGTCTTCCCTGATCTGAAAGAAATAAAAAGATTTAGTTTGAAACAAAACTATGTGATCCGTCTATAATAAAATAAAAAATAAAATAGAATTTCCTGAATGAAAACGATATTCAAGATTTATTCTAGGATTTAAGGTGCAATGGTTGTAGTCAGGTTACAGAGCGTACCTCTTGCAGTGGTTCTTTCAGTGGGCCTTGAAGCAGACGGGAGGTCGGGTGCAGGTGCTGCGTCTTACATGAATCGAAAGAAACAAAATACATGTAGGTTTGTAAATCTGTGCTGAGAGTATGAGGGGAAATATCGTGCATACTGCATACTACTCACGATTTTGTTCAAAACGTTGCAAACTGAAGCAGTTTTATCCATCAACAATAGACTAGTTACGATGCACTGGTGGCCTATTGTGATACTTTTGTGTGTCTATTTTCATCAATTATTTATTTAATCTTTATTTGGTATGATATTTTTGTAAAAGAAATCGAGTCAACATTTCAATATTTTACTAAGAAATAAAGCAAAGGATATTTTTCAGATAATACCAAATAAAAGTTCTTCTGAGCTTAGCATTTAGATTGATTATTTGTAATATTTTACCAAAAAATAAAGCAAATGATATTTTTTAGATTAAACCAAACAATAGCAGCATTTACCTGTACTTCTGATGTACTCGATACCCACTTCACAGCTGCCATATGTTGCGCTTATTGCAGGGTAAAGTTTTTTCCCCAGTAAGCGAAGACCCTTCAATGCTACTCCGTAATTTTTTCCATCACCCTTAAAGCCAAGAGTCCCCGAGTCCATATTAAGAATTACAGTGATGACATCAGGAGCAACAAATTCACCAGGTGCATCATCCGGGTACTTTCTGATGACGCAGTCATTGAAGAGAAGAACATTGCGGACTATATCCCACCCCATGGACTGATCATTGGAACCAATCAAAGACGAATAACCTTCGAGAGAATGATATGATTAGAAGCACTTGAAACAAATTGCCTATACAGTATGTAATTTAAAGAGTCCAAATTATACGTTGCCCTTGTTATACCTCAAGCATAAAAGGTTTTGCACTTTTATACGCAGTTTTTGTACATGTGTGGGTCTAGGTGAATTTTTTCCTGTCACCATCCAACCAAACTCACCAATGCAAGTCAGGGGGGCCTGATAGGTAGCTACACCAATAACAGCATTGCTGCCTCTCATCGACTGGGGCCAGTGAATCTTCCAGATATGTATCCCTTGACCATAACCTCTCTTGCCCCTAACAGCATCTGTCCTAGGCTGTAAAGATTTATTTCTACGCACCTGTAAAATAGGTACATAGTATGATTGTACTACTTTGATAAATAAAGAAAACGTTAAGGTTTTAACGATTCTCTAATAAATAGTGAAATTATAATAAAATGATGATCCCCGCCCTCCCCTTTTTTTGGTTATAAGAAGTCTAGTTTGAAATTGAAACAAATCACTAGCAGATACGGAATTTTACTCAAGAGTAGTTACAAAGATAAAACTTTTGAATCAGGTCAGTCGGCCTTTTTGCATCTAGAAAATAGTTGATGAGGACTATAAAATGTTCGGCACAGGGGTGGATAATAGCTTTTTACCCCCCCCCCCCCAACCTCTATTTGTTTGTTTGTTTGTCAACTAAAAACATTATGAATGTATTTTGATGAAATGTTCAGGATAGTCAGAAACTTAAATGTGGGTATATTTTACTGGTGATCCGTGAATCCTACCTTCAAACCGTCATCTAGCACTGTCATATTATTGGAGCAGTCCTTGGAATCCCAGCCATGTTGCACCTTTAGTGGTTGGTTGGACTTAGAAACTTGGTCTCGTTCAAGCTCCTGTTCAAGCTCCGCCAAATTATGGAGAAGACGTAATGTCGATGCTTCATTTCCCATTGCGACTTTACATTTATCTGAATGCTTTGAATGGTAATGCAAAAGTCATATATAGGCCTGAATTAAAAATGAGTTAACACAGTTAAGAAGTAGCGCCACTATACTTACGGTTACGATAGACATACATACTTCATTAATTCGTATTCGGCAACTACATTTAATATTCACAAAATTTAAATCATTACATGCTCCAGTATAACAGATTGTAATTGCCACGATACACTGTAAGACGTTGAAAAAGCCCCCAGAGATCACAACAAACACGGCGGCCTTCAGGTTACGAATGACTTGAAAACGAAAGTAGCTGTGACCTGTAGACGTACTTTTTATTAAACAGATCTTCTTTGGTTAATTGATATATACTCATTAACTCCAATCTTTCTACATAATCACCGTTATTTGAATCTTTTGAACTACACTAATTAGTATAGAGGAATGCATGGAGAGGGGAGTAGCAATAACAAAAGCAACAACCAAAATCAGCCATTATGCTGTGTTTACGGAAATGAGAAACGAATCGAACATGAGGTTCTAATGTATCAAATACGCGATGTTGTCTCAAAATCTATCTACAGTTTATATTAGTGGTGAATATGTAATCATATACAAAGATGAAGTGATCACAATTAACCAGAATTTTACCTGTATTATGTTTGACCCACATACACGCGAACAGGACAGGAGTTTACAGCAGATTAACAACCCCCGTATGGGTCACGTGACTGAAGTTGACAGGGGATTCCCCGTCATCTTGGAATCGGTCATAAACTCCTGCCTGTTGTTCGATTAATATTCAGAATATTCAATAATGAGTCCAAACAGCAAATACAATACTTTTGTGTGATCCCTCCACCCTCCCAAAAGTGTTTAGATACCTTTTATATGGCTTCAAACATAGAAATGTGTGTGAGATAACATTAAGTTTGTTTCAGATAGGCCTATTAATTAGAGCATGTTCTGGTTATATAAATGATCAAAGGTCCATTGTTAAATTTCCCCCCTCCCTTGTCTCCTTATTTAAAATCCTACATCCACCAATGCTTATGGGTATATTATTGGATTTGTTAGCGGAGATTTTTTATGAAATAAACTACGAAAGCCGTGTTTTCAAGATAGAGGTAGGTCGTAAAATATTTTGGAACCCTTCGTCAGTGTGTTTCGCATCCACACCATTTTAAAAATAACTTTGGCCTTTCATAACCAAAACGTGATACAATTCGCTTTGCAATCTGATGCTCAACTATCGCAATGATTTAATCTTGGTCTGTAGGTGGACTTGCAAAATGGCACGATTCCAGCTGCCTAAAAACCCAGCCGTTAAACTCTTTATTATTTCTGCCAAAAAAAAAAAGCAAAACAAAAAATATTAACACATTTAGAGGTACTTTATTTACCAACAGTACAGATTAGGTGAAAAGACTGGAATACCTCCTTGTATTCTTTGTTGACCGGCTGACATCACCTACTGGGAGAAACAAAGTCTAGGCTAAAATTTTAGTCCAGTGCTACATTAAGAATTCCTTTGTAAAGTGAAACTCAGTGAGTAGCGGATACCCCCACATAAGTCTCTCGGCACTTTTACTTCGCCCAATGTCTGTAACCTACAAAGACAAGTTTACTACAAGGAACTAGCATATTTGTGGATGCTTCTTTTATTGAAGGACACAAGTAGGCCTTCTTGGTTTCGAAAATACCAATAACCATCTCCAAATCACTTGATGAAAATTCGAAATGGTTGAGAAAAATCGAAACAAAACGCAAGAAGCTGCATGGATGTAAATTGTAAACTGGTTTGAAAATCGGCATGTTTTTGACTCTTCAAATATCATTAGGCCTGTACATTGGAAAGGGATTATTTTTCTCACGTAGACATCATTTTTTAAAAATGTAAATGCAAGGTTTTAAGTCAATCACAATCAACCGCAAGTCGGCTTTGGCCTATCCATTGCAAATATCACGCCATACATAAAACAATATACAAATGGTATGAAACCGACACTTTCCAACATGATCCGATCGATTTGGATACAGAATGATATACCATTCAAACCCTTTACACTGATTAAGTCTAAAGCTTTATTGTTCTCAGCTCCGTCGAAGTTGAAATTAACTATTTCAAGAAGCTTGTTCTTCCAATTTCACCAGC
The DNA here is from genome assembly GCF_001039355.2 of Lingula anatina. The sequence goes on along the minus strand of NW_019774648.1, from coordinate 504,990 downwards.
AGACCATACAAAATGGTGCTTCCACACTCTTTTGTTGACCACTCTATTTCCTGATTATCAAACTTTGGGTCGATTGGCTTGGTTTCTCCGATAGTTTGATCGCCGACATCATAGCTGCCTGGGCGAATGCACACTTGAAGTGCTACACGGGCCACATAGGTTTTTCCTGATACCTCAAATCTGAAATATTTGATAAAAAGTGCATGATTAATTTGTTATGAAGAAACCAGTTTCAAGAATTAAAAAAAAAGGTGAAAAAATGTCATCCAGAATATTGAACCTTGTGTCTTTTAACCCATTAAAATTAAAATGTCGTTTACATGTCCCTGCGTTTTGACGTAATTTATGTGACGATGCATCGCGACGTCATCATACGATGTAACATTTCTTGCATGTGAAATAGTTTCTTTCTAGGTCTACTAGGTTGTTATTGTAATCATTACATACAAAGTTGCAGGGAAAACAGCACGGATTCAGCCCATTCCCAATGAGCTGATACAACTTCCAGAAAATGAAATCACTGGCCTCGTGGATGGTTTTGTTGAGTCAGCAATAAATCGTGTTCACTTGCGGTATGTAAAAGCAGTTTTCCCTCAGAGAACGATTTATTCAAACGAGCTAGAATAGTTTCAGGGTTGCCGAAATCTACAGTGGCCTAGCCCGCGCCTATCAGCATTTAACTATTTAGTCCACGCCTTTAATACAGGGTTTCTCAATCAACCAATAGACAACGGGCCTTAGTCTAAGCTCCACCCAAATTGTAAACATTTTATTGCCCCATGGCCGTTGCATATCCTTTCGCACTCATTAATGTTATCAGTAGATGCGCCCTGGGCAGAGAGTAACGGCGTCAGGTACGAGCTCCAAAGCAGACCCAGATACAGTTTCGCGGTCCCACACTAATTACAGCGTGCACGGACTCCGCAAGTTTAACCTGGTCATACAGGAAAATAGGAAGTGTTCTCCTGAGCTGACTTTACTGATTTTATCAAACGACTCGAATTTTACATGCTAAAAAAACTTAAATCAATGCTGCATCCTGTATTCAACAGCATCTAGTCTATATTTTGCCGAATCATTTCACTAAACTGTCAACAGTTGCTTTATAAGAATAAAACCAATAATTACCATTTTGTTATTAATATAATAATAACTATTTTTAATTTCGTGATACCACTTTAAATCAGAATAGCATTAGAATAACACGATACTGACCGCATGTTTCTTCTTAAACAAACACTTTAATACACAAACATACTGTGTGTAACCTGTTTTTTTACCCCTGTTTACAATTTATACAAATACCACACGAATACAACACACGAATACATACTTGTGTGGCATGGCATAAGCGCCATGGCCAGCATAACGGATACTGGGAGATAAAAATATTTTCTTGGTGTCGAACTCTTCGGGCTTATGGTCGTCTTTGAAATGGCCTTCCCTCTCGCTTACTTTGTCGCCGCCCAACGCTTCGTCGCCTAAAGTCCATGAAATACAAATGTTGATAACTTTTATATAACTCTGATATGGCATCTCTGAAACAAGATCTTTTTCCCATGCCCTCCAAAAAAGATTAATAAAAAATAAAACCAAAAAAAGTAAGAGTTCGAGAACACGTACGGACCCCCCCCCCAAAAAAAGGAAAAAAAGTCCGCATGTGCACTTGAATAAGGGAATGAATTAAGCGAAGTTGACATTAATTATAGACACTGACACATAAATATCGCACATTTTGTGAATTTCAGCTATTCGCAATACAATTGCCTGTTCCATGACGTCATAAGACAATCGGTTCCCTAACCTGGAATGAGCAGTTCCCCGACTTCAAGTATCTTGCTAACCACATCTTTCTTAGTGCCATGGAATGCCCTGTGCCAGTTGTCCAATACGTTCATTGCCTTTGCTTTAGCTGGAAGGCTGGTGCCACATTGAAAAAAAAATAGACAGTTCATACATGCTCCTTGATACAGTAAAAAGTAACTTCAAATAGTCAGACGAATATCCCACAGTAGCATTGAATAACAAAACAAAAAGCAAAAAGTTTTGCGGTTTTACAATATACATGAATAATAATTGTTACATTTTAAGTTTTGCTTATGACTGTGACACACTGAGAAGTTGAAGATTACATTCAAATTTCCAAGTTACCAGCATTTCTAGATAAGGTAAGCGCAAACCCGGATTGTCGTTGTTATACTCACCAAAGGGCATACCTGTACCATCCAATTGGAATACCATAGTCCTTGGGTGGATTTCCGCGAGTATAATACAGATTGTCTCCTCTCTCATTATGACAAACGTTGCAGAAGCAGTGATGATACTTGGCATCAAAATATCTCTCTGTAAAATTGCAATGCATGGAAATACATGTACATAACCAAAAGCAGTTGAGTGAATGAATAAAAAGAGTTTAAAATAGGGTAATAGTATCTTAAAAATATCACAAGGAAATGAATTTGAAAATACTTTTTAGTTAATGAAAACTTACCATGTATGTTGAGTGTCTCAACAAATTTGTCGCAGATATCTTTGTAAGTGCACTTTGGAATGGGTGCCGGTTCTGGAAAGGTAATAAACTTTGAACAGAACAGCTTGTTTAAAACGTAATTTCTTTCACTAATGATATCCAAGAATTCACAGTTCACGATTGAATAACTGATTGATTGATATTTACTTTTTTAAACGAAAAACTATTATCTTACCAAACCTCTGGGAAAACATTTGAGTCTGCGTATCAAGCCTCAATAAAATCCTTTCAGCGGCTTGGCGAACAGTTTCGACTTTGCTGCTCTTTAAAGCCTTCGCTTCGTCTAATAGCCCTTCTGTTCTAGAGATAGTTGACAGCGTCCCGTCGCCACCGTTAATAAGTTCCCACACGGCGTTCAGGGCGAGTTCCTGCTCTCGTGGATTACCGACTTTCATCATTTTCACAAACAGGGGAATGCCTCCTTTCTGTACCGTCGTCACCCGATTCTGTGCGCTTTTCGATAGGTTTATAAGCGATTCCACAATTTCGTAGGCATGGAAACCGTCCGATTGATGAGTTTCTGCGTTTCTCAGTGCTTCGTCGAGTTTCTTCAGAATGTATGCAATAGCTGATGGCTCTGCTTGGATCAGGTGTTGTTGGTCAATAGTAACAAGGTAGGACAAGGTCATTAAGGCCGTCATTGCGACTCTTTCGTCATTCCCTGGCTTCGTATAAGGGACCAGGATGTTGATCACACCGAGGAGGTAATACACCGCTCGGTTCTCCGTAACTTTTGAACAGTTGTGAAGAATGGCAAGTGCTGACATAACAATATCTCTTATCCCCTGGTGTTGAAAACAACAGTTTTGAATAAATAACACATCTCTGTTTGAAGATAATTTGGCAATTATATCTAAGTACAGTATGATATATATACAGCATGTATATGGAACAATATAACATGTATTACATTTTCAGAATAACTGGAGACTCCGTTGGTGAAAATCAGTAACAATCTTAATTGATACCTTTTTCAAAAGTGGAACTTGTCATAAATTTAAGCCCAGTCAAAACTAATGCAAAGACACGCATCATTTAATTTTTTCCGATTTATCTAATGGATTGGGGATATCAAATTGGTTTTTCTTTCTTACCTCTTCACTCATATATCTATTCTGATACTTGGCAAGTTCTGCAGACAGGATTCCAAGCAGATCCGTCTGTCCGATGGACCTGGCAAACTGCAGACTGGCATCACTGTAATTCAAACAAACAGTACGAAGCAGCTCATGGATTTTGTCGTTTTCAATCCCGCACTCACAGAGAAATTTTATATATTCAGTAATATGGAAGGCAGCATTCAACTGGACCAGCTTGTCACCCATTAACTGCCGAAGGTTTCGGGCCTTATGCTTGGCGTACAGCATGTACAAATGTTCGTGGACCATATGTATAGTGGATCGAATAGAGCGTTCGTCTTTCTTCTTTAATAAATCGATCGTTTGTCTCATTTTTTCAAAGACGCGATCTATTCTAGAAATGCCGGTAAAAGCGGCACCTGTTGGCTCTGTGGTTTCCTCTCGAATTTGTTCTGTTGAATATGAAACAAAAAAGAACATGAATTATGAATTTATTTTTTGTTTCATTGTGATATAAGATGCTAGCACACGGTCAAACAAAGGTTATTCGGCATGTTTAACAGCCTGCGGGACAAAACTCACATACATGTACATGTAGAGAGAGCATTTGTCGTTTTTCAATAGATATAGCATTCTTACCCACTAATTCTACGTGTATAGTACTTCCATGGACATCGACAATTCCGTGTATTTTCTGAGGAACATTTGTGGCTGCCATTCCCATATCTCGACCGTTATAAAAGAAGTGCAAAGCACCATCTTCCTTTCTCATGACACCAAATTTGTCGCCAATCTGAAATTAGAGCTAAAGAGTGTAATCAACACCCTGACTATTAGGATTTCGGTAATCGCGTTCACGAAAAATGTATTGGTCGCTCGTGTAATTGATAAACACATGCACATTTACCCTGTCTGATAAATGAAATAAAATCCTTCTGAATTTTGATTTAAACAACTAGACTTGATTTTTCGCTCTCGGGATTTTCATGTTGATTGGGAAAGATGAGAAACGTTTTTACTTTGTTTCATACAGTACTATTAGTATAGAGGCATCAGGAACAGTACTAGACAGACTGGGCTCTAGCAGAGACCTCTTTATTCACAGAGGAGAAACAAAATTGTATTCGTAAATCCATACTTTTGCGGAATTAAGGTTAAAATCCATCTTTCGTTCCGTTTTTTGGTCATGCAAAACATCCGTGCCTTTCCAGACCCACGCTATATCTGTGGCTTGTCCAGGGAGACTTCTCGGAATCTCGAATCCTGCTTCCAGAGCCACAACTCCGATAGCTAGACCCTCTGGCCATTTATCCAGGGTTCTCTTTACACGTATTTCAAACTTTTCATTTGGTTGTAGACTTCTCGAAGTCAAAACAACTGCTTTGTCTGATTCAGACATAAAACTGGAATGGAAAATGAGCCAGTACAAAACGCTGTTGTTATAATGCGTGGCATTCAGTTTTCATTTTCATTGGTTGACGCCATGTAAGAATATTCGTAAAATAAGATGCAAAAAGATATGTCTAAAACATAATAAAAAAGAAGACGTTTTAACATCCCAAGGGGCATTTACAATATATCAGCAATAAAATACAATACATACATGCAAAACCCCTGCCGTCAATAAAATACCTGAATATAGATTTTTTTAAAATTGCAGTGAATTCTCTACTATAAAAATTAGTTTTTAACTTTTTTCATTTTTTTATTTTCAGCTTTTAAAAGTGAACAATTGATTAAAACGTACTTTGATCTCTCCGCTTGAATGCTGTCATTTGACAATTCGATATTTTCCCCACATTGCTGTTTGAATTTCAGAGGGGAGGCCAGAGGACATGGTTTTGCCTGTGGTCTTCCCTGATCTGAAAGAAATAGTCAGATTTAGTTTGAAACAAAACTATTTTATCTGTCTTAAATAAAGATAATAACATATCCTGAATGAGAACGATATACAACATTTATTCTAGGATTTCTTTCAGTGGGCCTTGAAGCAAACTGGAGGTCGGGTGCAGTTGCTGCGTCTTTCATGGATAGAAAGAAATAAAATAGGTTTATAAATCCGTCCGCAGAGTATTAGAGGAAAGATTGTGCATACCGCATATTACTCATGCACGATTTTGTTCAAAACAGGTTGCAAACTAAAGCAGTTTTATCTTTCAACAATGAACTAGTCACAATGCACTGGTGGCCTGTTGTAATACTTTTCTGTGTCTTTTTTCATCAATTATTTATTTAATATTATTATTTTTTGTAAGATTGATTTTATGTAATATTTTACCAAAAAATAAAGCAAATGATATAAAACCAAACAATAGTTCCTCTGAGCCCAGCATTTACCTGTACTTCTGATGTATTCGATACCCACTTCACAGTTGTCATATGTTGTGCTTATTGCAGGGTAAAGTTTTTTCCCCAGTAAGCGAAGACCCTTCAATGCTACTCCGTAATTTTTTCCATCACTTTTAAAGCCAAGAGTCCCCGAGTCCATATTGAGAATTACAGTGATGACATCAGGAGCAACAAATTCACCAGGTGCATCATCCGGGTACTTTCTGATGACGCAGTCATTGAAGAGAAGAACATTGCGGACTATATCCCACCCCATGGACTGATCATTGGAACCAATCAAAGACGAATAACCTTCGAGAGAATGATAAGATTAGAAGCACTTGAAACAGATAGCCTATATGTAAATTAAGGAGGCCAAATAATACTTATTTATACTTTTAAAAACTTTGCGACATTAATTGACTCTTCTCGTCAACATCACAGTAATCTGATTTTTAACATTATGTATACATAACGTTATATATATATATATATATATATATATATATATATATATATATATATATAAACAAACAGCTATATACATGTGCATGTAACTCATCATTTTTATATAACAATATTATACCAGTTCAAACTATAGAAAAAATGCCACGAAAGTTCATTAGTAGCACTTGTTATACCTCAAAAATATAAGGTTATTGTATTTTAAGACATAGCTTAGTTGAGACCGGGGCTAGTTGGACCCCGCCGGGGTAAGTCCCCCCCCCCCCCACCACCACCACCACCACCACCATCAAGTCTCTTTAATAAAGTTACTTTAAGATGCTAAATTATTTCAATTTCATTTGGACTCACTGCCGACGCTTTCTTAGCACTATTGGATACGGTCACTTTGCAAAATGATGTTATCAATTCTTTTACCCCATAGTTACTTTGTCATAAATTGATGGGGTCCAACTTATCCCGGTCTCCCCTATTTACATGTATAGGTCTAGGTGAATTTTTTTCGTGTCATTCATCCAACCAAACTCACCAGTACAAGTCAGAGGGGCCTGATATGTAGCCACACCAATAACAGCATTGCTGCCTCTCATCGACTGAGGCCAGTGAATCTTCCAGATGTGTATTCCTTGACCATAGCCTCTCTTGCCCCTAACGGCATCCGTCCTAGGCTGTAAAGATTTATTTCTACGCACCTGTAAAATAGGTACATAGTATGATTGTACTACTTTGATAAATAAAGAAAACGTTAAGGTTTTAACGAGTCTTTAATCAATAGTGAAATTATAATAAAATAGAAATCCGTGTTTTTATTTCTATTCGTTATGAGGGGTCTGGTTTGAAATTGAAACAAATCACTAGCGGGTACAGGATTTTACTAAAAAAAGAGTTACAAAGATAAAACTTTTAAAATCAAGGCACTCTGCCTTTTTGCATTTGTAAACAGTTGATGGGGACTATGAAATGTACGGATGGATAATGGCTTTTTACCCCCCCCCCACCCCCCTTTCCGGTATTCACCTCTGTTCGTTTGTTTGTTTGTTTGTTTGTCAACAACCTAACTAAAAACATTATGAATTTATTTTGATGAAATGTTCAGGATAGATCAGAAACTTAAAGGTGAGTAGATTTTTCTGGTGATCCGTAGATCCTACCTTCAAACCGTCATCTAGCACTGTCATATTATTGGAGCAGTCCTTGGAATCCCAGCCATGTTGCACCTTTAGTGGTTGGTTGGACTTCGAGACTTGGTCTCGTTCAAGCTCCTGTTCAAGCTCCTCCAAATTATGGAGAAGCCGTGATGTCGATGCTTCATTTCCCATTGCGACTTGACATTAATCTGAATGTTTTGAATGGTATCAATGCAAATTTAACATATAGACCTGAATTAAAAATAAGTAAACACAGTTGAGAAGTAGCGGCACTATACTACCGTTTACGCTACACATACATACTTCATTTTAATTAAAATTCGTATTCCCGTCTTAAACTAATTCATTAATTTTCACAAAATCTAAATGATTACATGCTCCAGTAAACAGATTGTAATTTCCACGATACACTGTAAGAGGTTGAAAAAGTCCCCAGAGATCACAACAAACACGGCGATCTTCAGGTTACGATGGACTCGAAAACGAAAGTAGCTGTGACCTTTACATGTACTTCTTCGGTGAATTAATATACGCTCATCAACTCCAATCTTTCTACATTTTTACCATTATTTGCTTCTTTTGAACTACATTTATCAGCAATGAGATATGCATGGAGAGGGGTATAGCAATAACAAAAGCGACAACCAAAATCAGCCATTACTGATCATTAGGCTACTGTGTTTAAACGAAGTGAGAAACGAATCGAACATGAGGTTCTAATGTAGGCCCTATCAAATACGCGATGTTGTCTCCAAATCTATCTACAGTTTATATTAGTGGTGAATATATAATGATATACCTGTATTTTGTATTTACCTGTATTATGTTTGACCCACATACACGCGTACAGGACGGGCGTTTACACCAGAAAAACAACCCCGTATGGTCACGTGACTGTTCAAAGGTGACAGGGGATTCCCCGTCATCTCGGTCATAAACCCCTGCCTGTTGTTCCATTAATATTCAGAATATTCAACATTGGGTCCATACAGCAAATAAAATACTTTTGTATGACCCCCCATCCTCCGAAAAGTGTGTAGACACCTTTAATATGGCTTCAAACATAGAAATGTGTGTCAGATAACATTAATTTTGTTTGAGATAGGCCTATTAGAGCATGCCCTGGGTATATAAATGATGGAATGTCCAAATGTTAAATTTGTTGAGGGGGCCAACGTTTTTATCACTTGTTCATGTTTGTCTTTAAAATGTCTTATATTATTACTTTCGAAAAGTAGCCCTATAATTTTCTCAGTTTTTCTCCCCCCCCCCAAATATAGCCTACAAGAAGAGAAAAAAGACAAATCCCTGTACCCAACGTGATGTGATAAAATTATCCTTTCTGTCCTTGTTCCCCCGCCCTTGTCTCCTTAAGTAAAATCCTACATCCACCAATGCTTATGGGTATATTATTGGATTTGTTAGCGGAGATTTTTTTATGAAATAAACTGCGAAAGCTGTGTTTTCAAGATAGGGGTAGATCTTAAAATATTTTGGAGCCCTTCATCAGTGTGTTTCGCATCCACACCATTTTAAAAATTGACCTTTCATAACCAAAACGCGATACAATTCGCTTTGCAATCTGATGCTCAACTATCGCAATGATTTAATCTTGTTCTGTATGTGGACTTGCAGAATGGCACGATTCCCGCTGCCAAAAACCAGCTGTAAAAACTCTTATTAATTCTGTCAAAAAAGCAAAACAAAAAATAGTATCACATTTAGAGCTACTTTATTTACCAACAGTGCAGATAAGGTGAAAAGACTGAGAATGCCTCCCTGAATTTTTTTGTTGACCTGGGCCCGGTTTCATCAAGGCTGGATAGGCTATCCTATGGATAACACTATCCATGGTATAAATTTCTTATCCTCTGTATAGTTATCCTCTGTATAAATTTGTGTTTCACAAATGCTGGATAAACAGCATGATAGTAATCCAGTGGATAAAAATTTATCCAATACCATATTTAGAAAAAGACATTCCCATAATGCATTTGGTTGCTATAAACATTATAAAAGCCATGATAGTTGCTAACAAACAAGTGATCTATACGATATTTGGAATATAAATTACTCAAAATAAACATTATTCTAAGTATATTTCAAGATGGTACATTCATTTAAATAATGGGAATAATATCTACAGGATATTTTAGTGTCAGTGTCAGTAACACATCACATTGCATTAGTTGTGCCTCATGCAATGTTTACAATTTGCAGTTGAAGGGCAAGGTCGTGACATACTTTCTAACAAAATGGCCGACTTGGCAAGTTTGGCAGGTTATGTTATAGCAGTGTAGAGTTTTTTCATCGATTTAAAAGGTATGTTTTAGTAAAATAAAAGAATTTATCTCACGGAGATTGCATGGGTTCTGTTCGTAGCAGGCGCAATGTCAACTTTGATCAAGTCTGTTATGTAATCTATTGATTCAGTATCACTCAAAGCATATCAAAAGCAAACAGCATTTAAAATTCTCTTTCTAATTAATCTCTGCCTGTGAAATATCAAAGCATTTAGGCCTTCTTTCAAACCAAGCAGGTTAGCCATTTTTGATGATTTAACAGCATGATAGCAGGTTTATCCCACCTATTTCGAGCGGACAACTTTAACCTCTGGATAAGCTGATTTATCCCCTGGATAACGCTATCCACTGTTGATGAAACGCATTATCCTCTGGATAGCTCTATCCAGAGGATAGCGGCCATATTTATCCATAGGATAGCGCTATCCAGCCTTGATGAAACCGGGCCCTGATGTCACCTACAGGGAGAAACAAAGTCTAGTGCTACAGTGCTTCATAAAAAATTCCTTTGTGAAATACAACTCAGTAAGTAACGCATAGGCCCACATAGCAGAAAGTAATTGTATCAAAATACCACTTCAAGAAGCAAGTCTCTCGGCATTATTACATGTAATAATAGTATTACTTCGCCCAATGTCTGTAACCTACAAAGCCAAGTTTACTACAAGGAACTAGTAAATGACTATCAACCGCAAGTAGGCTCAGGCCTATCCACTGCAAATGTCACGTCATTACATAAAACAATATATAAATGGTATGAAACCGACACTTTCCAATATGATCCGATCGATTTGTATACAGAATGAAATAGGCCTACCATTCAAAACCTTAACACCGTTTAAGTCAAAAGCTTTATTGTTCTCAGCTCCGTCGAAGTTAAGATGAACTATTTCAAGAAGCTTGTTCCTCCAACTTCACCAGCAGACCATACAAAATGGTACTTCCACGTTCTTTAGTTGACCACTCTATTTCCTGATTGTCAAACTTTGGGTCGATTGGCTTGGTTTCTCCTATAGTTTGATCGCCGACATCATAGCTGCCTGGGCGAATGTACACTTGAAGTGCTACACGGGCCACGTAGGTTTTTCCTGATACTTCCAATCTGCAATATTTGGAAAAAATGCATGATTAATTTGTTATGAGGAAACCAGTTTCAAAAATTAAAAAAGGTAAAAAACATAATTCAGAATATTGAACCATGCTCCTTTTAACCCACTAAAATTAAAATGTCGTTTAGATGTTCCTGTGTTATAACGTAATTTATGTGATACGACGTAACATTTCTTGCATATGAGATTTCTTTCATAATCATTAGTTGCAGGGAAGAAAGCACGGATTCAGCCCATTCCCAAAGAGCTGAAACAACTCCCAGAAAATGAAAACACTGACCTCGTGGATGGTTTTGTTGAGTCAGCAATAAATCGTTCAATTGCGGTATGTAAAAGCAGTTTTCGCTCAGAGAACGCTTTATTCAAACGAGCTAGAATAGTTTCCGGGTTGCCGAAATCTACAGGGTGGCCTAGCCCGCGCCTATCAGCATTTAACTATTCAGTCCACACCTTTAACCCAGGGCTTCCCAATCAACCAATAGACAACGGGCCTTAGTCTAAGCTCCACCCAAATTGTAAACATTTTATTGCCCCATGGCTGTTGCATATCCTTTCGCACTCATTAATGTTATCAGTAGATACGCCCTGGGCAGAGAGTAACGACGTCAGGTACGAGCTCCAAAGCAGACCCAGATACAGTTTCGCGGTCCCACACTAATTACAGCGTGCACGGACTCCGCAAGCTTAACCTGGTCATACAGGAAAATAGGAAGTGTTCTCCTAAGCTGACTTTACTGATTTTATCAAACGACTCGAATTTTACACGCTAAAAAACTTAAATCAATGCTGCATCCTGTATTCAACAGCACCTAGTCTGTATTTTGCCAAATAACATTTTTTATCAGGTAATGTAGTATAACTTAAAAACTCCTGTTAATTTTGTATAAAAAGTAACACCGATAAAATTATCACGACAAAATTATCAATGCACTTAAACCAAACTTTGGATAGATGTGCCATGAATCGGTTACTGGTAATCAAAGAATAAGTGCAGTTTCCGGATGTGTCGACTTACGACGCGGGTTTCCCCAACCTTAGTTTGCGGGTCATCGACCAAACATCTTTCACTCCATAGCTCAAGTAAAGGTCATGATTTTCAGTTCTAGAGGAGGTCAATATTGGAATGATAGCGTGATAATGGACAACAAAACCTTTCTGTTGACATGTACATTGATTTTCTTAAAGTGCAGAATAATTAAATGTATATTTAATTGTATCAATTAGTGATAAATTATGTCAAACTTAATGCAATTTAGTAAAACATTAGAAACCTATGTTGACGCTAATCATTTCACTAAACTGACAAAACTTGCTTTAAAAAAATAAAACCAATAATAACCATGATTATTAATGTAATAATAATATGCCTGTGTAACCTGTGTGTAACCTGTTTTTTTACCTCTTTTTACAATTTATACAAATACCACACGAATACATACTTGTGTGGCATGGCATAAGCGTCATGACCAGCATAACGGATGCTGGGAGATAAAACTGTTTTCTTGGTGTCGAACCCTTCGGGCTTATAGTTCTCTTTAAAATGGTCTTCCCTGTCGCTTTTTTTGTCGCCGCCCAAGGCTACGTCCCCTAAAGTCCATGAAATACAAATGTTGATAACTTTTATATTACTCTAATATGGCATGATCCCTTTCCCATGCCGAAAAAGATTAATAAAAATATTACAAGAAAAAACACGAGTTTAAGGTCAGGTACGGACCAAAAAAAAAGAAGGAAAAATGTCCCGCATGTGCACTTGAATAAGTGAATGAATTAAGTGACGTTGACATCAATTAGAGACTGACACAAAAGTATCGCACGTTTCGTGAATTTCAGCTATTCGCAATATAGTTGCCTGTCCCGTGACGTCATAAGACAATCGGTTCCCTAACCTGGAATGAGCAGTTCCCCGACTTCAAGTATCTTGCTAACCACATGTTTCTTAGTGCCATGGAATGCCCTGTGCCAGTTGTCCAAAACGTTCAAAGCCTTTGCTTTAGCTGGAAGGCTGGTGCCACATTGAAAAAAAAATAGACAGTTCATACATGCAACTTGATACATATAACTTCAAATAGTCAGAAAATATCCCACAGTAGCAATGCATAACAAAACAAAAAAGTTCAGCGGTTTCACAATGTAGGCCCCTACTTGAATAATAATATTTTTACAGTATTTTGCTTATGGTTGACGTTGCAGACATATATAAATCATTCAAATTTCTAAGTTACCAAACCCGATTTGCCGTTGTTATACTCACCTAAGGGCATACCTGTACCATCCAATTGGAATACCGTAGTCCTTGGGTGGATTTCCGCGAGTATAATACAGTTTGTCTCCTCTTTCATTATGACAAACGTTGCAGTAGCAGCGATGATACTTGGCATCAAAATATGATTCTGTAAAATTCCAGTGCATGGAAATACATGTACATAGCAGTTGAGTGCAACATGTACTCGTTTTACCTCTTATTAAAATCATAATAAAAACAGTTTAAAATAATTTTTTTTATAAATACGGTAATGAAATGAATTTGAAAATATTTTTTAGTTAATGGAATCTTACCATGTATGTGGAGTGTCTCAACAAATTTGTCGCAGATATCTTTGTAAGTGCACTTTGGTCTGGGTGCCGGATCTGGAAAGGTAATAAACTTTAAACCGTATGGCCTGTCTAAAATGTAATTACTTTCACTCTAAATTGCCAATATATCAGTCCATGATTGATTGATTGATTGATTGATTTTAAATTTTCTAAACGAAAAACTGTTATCTTACCAAAACTCTGGGAAAACATTTGAGTCTGCGTGTCAAGCTTCAATGAAATCCTCTCAGCGGCTCGACGAACAGTTTCGACTTTGCTGCCCTTTAAAGCCTTCACTGCGTCTAATAGCCCTTCTGTTCTAGAGATAGTTGACAGCGTCCCGTCGCCTCCGTTAATAAGTTCCCACACGGCGTTCAGGACGAGTTCCTGTTCTTGTGGATTACCGACTTTCATCATTTTTACAAACAGGGGAATGCCTCCTTTTTGTACCATCGTCACGCGATTTTGCGCGCTTTTCGATAGGTTTATAAGCGATTCCACAATTTCATATGCATGGAAAGAAAGGGAACCGTCCGATTGATGGGTTTCTGCGTTTTTCAGTGCTTCGTCGAGTTTCTTCAGAATGTTTGCAATAGCTGATGGCTCTGCTTGGATCAGGTGTTGTTGATCAATAGTAACAAGGTAGGACAAGGTCATTAAGGCGGTCATTGCGACTGTTTCGTCATTCCCTGGCTTCGTATAAGGAACCACGATGCTGATCACACAGAGACGGTAATACACCTCTCGGTTCTCCGTAACTTTTGAGCAGCTAAGAAGAATTCCAAATGCTGTCATAACAATACCTCTTTTCCCCTGGGATCGAAAACAACAATTTTGAATGAATAGCATATCTCCATTTGAAGATAATTAGACAAATGTATCTTACTACAGGAGCAAGTATGGTGCTTTATTCAGTATGATATACATTTATAAGGAAAAATATAACATGTATTGCATTTTCAGAATAACTGGAGACAACTGGAACAATCTTAATTGACACCTAGTTCAAAAGTGAAACTTGTACATTTAAAACACAGCCAAAACCGTGCAAAAAACGACATCAATTTCCAATTTATCTGATAGAATGGGGGCTATTAAATTGTTTTTCTTTCTTACCTCTTCACTCATATATCTATTCTGATACTTGGCAAGTTCTGCAGAAAGAATTCCAAGGAGATCCGTCTGTCCGATGGACCTGGCAAACTTCAGACTGCCATCACTGTAATTCAAACAAACATTAAGAAGCAGGTCATAACACGTGTAGATTTTATCATTTTCAATCCCGCACTCACAAAGAAATTTAATATATTCAGTAATATGGAAGGCAGCATTCAACTGGACCAGCTTGTCACCCATTAACTGCCGAAGGTTTCGGGCCGTATTCTTGGCGTACAACATGTACAAATGTTGTAGGACCATAAGTTCAGTGGATAGAATAGCACGTTCGTCTTTCTTCTTTAAGAGATCGATCGCTTGTTTCATTTTTTCGAAGGCCCGTTCTTCTCTAGCCATGCCCGTGAAAGCGGCACCTGTTGGCTCTGTGGTTTCCTCTCGCATTTGTTCTGTTGAATATGAAACAAAAAAGAATTATGAATTTATTTTTAGGTTCAATGTGATATAGGATGCTAGTACACAGTCAAACAAATGTTATTCGGCCGGTTGAACAGCCCGCGGGACAAAATTCACATAGAAAGTTAATTGGTCGTTTTTCAATATACATGTGGCATGCTTACCGACTAATTCTACGTGTGTAGTACTGCCACAGACATCGACAATTCCGTGTATTTTGAGAGGAACATTTGTGGCTGCCATTCCCATATCTCGACCGTTATAAAAGAAGTGCAATGCACCATCTTCCTTTCTCATGACACCAAATTTGTCGCCAATCTGAAATTAGAGCTAAAGAGTGTAATCAACTCCCTGACTATTAGGATTTCGGTAACCGCGTTAACGAAAAATCTATTGGTCGCTCGTGTAATTGATAAACAATCAACCACTTGCACATTTATCCTTTCTCATCAATGGAATAAAAACTTTGTGAATTTTGATTTTAACAACTGGACTTACTCTTTCGATCTAGGGATTTTCATGTTGATTGGGAAAATGAGAAACGTTTTTACTTTGTTTCATACAGTATTAGTATAGAGGCATTAGGAACAGTACTAGATAGGCTGGGCTCCAGCAGAGACCCCTTTGTTCACAAAGGCGAAACAAATTTGTATTCTTAAATACATACTTTCGCGGAATTAAGGTTAAAGTCCAATTTCCGTTCCGTTTTTCGGTCATGCAAAACATCCGTGCCTTTCCAGACCCACGCTATATCTGCGGCTTGTCCAGGGAGACTTCTCGGAATCTCGAATCCTGCTTCCAGAGCCACAACTCCGATCGCTAGACCCTCTGCCCATTTATCCAGGGTTCTCTTTACACATATTTCAAACTTTTCATTCGGTTGTAGACTTCTCGAAGTCAAAACAACTGCTTTGTCTGATTCAGACATAAAACTGAAATGGGATTTGAGCAAGTACACAATGTTGTTGTAATAATGCGTGGCATTTGGTTTTTCATTTTTATTGGTTCACGTCATATACAGTAGAATATTCTTAAAATACGAAGCAAATAGATATTGTATAAAACAATCAAAATGAAGACGTTTTAACATCCCAAGGGGAATTTGCACTATATCAGCAATAAAATACAATACATACATGTAAAACCCCTACCGTCGATAAAATATCTGTAGTTAGATTTTTTTTAATTGCAGTGAATTCTCTACTATAAAAATAAATAAGTTTTTTTTTTCATTTTCTATTTTCTGCTTTGAAAAGTGAATAATTGATTAAAACGTACTTTGATCTCTCCGCTTGAATGCTGTCATTTGACAATTCGATATTTTCGCCACATTGCTTTTTGAATTTCAGAGGGGCAGTCGGAGGACATGGTTTTGCCTGTGGTCTTCCCTGATCTGAAAGAAATAGCCAGATTTAGTTTGCATCAAAAGTATTTGATCTGTCTATTAATAAAGAAAATAAAATATCCTGAATGAGAACGATATTCAACATTTATTCTAGGATTTAAGGTGCAATGATTGTATTCAGGTTACAGAGCGTACCTCTTGCACTTGGTCTTTCAGTGGGCCTTGAAGGAGACGGGAGGCCGGGTGCAGGTGCTGCGTCTTACATGGATAAAAAGAAACAAAATAGGCTTATTAATCTGTGCGGAGAGTATGAGGTGGAAATATCGTGCATTCCGCATACTACTCATGCACGATTTTGTTCAAGACAGGTTGCAAAATAAAGCAGTCTTATCTTTCAACAATGAGCTAGTAACAATGCACTGGTGGCCTATTGTGATACTTTTCTGTGGCTTTTTTCATCAATTATTTATTTAATGTTATCATTTTTTTGTAAGATGAATTTTTGTAATATTTTACCAAAAAGTAAAGCAAACGATATTTTTCAAATTATTTCAAGTAAAAGTTCCTCTGAGCCCAGCATTTACCTGATATACTTCTGATATACTCGATACCCACTTCACAGTTGCCATATGTTGCACTTATTGCAGGGTAAAGTTTTTTCCCCAGTAAGCGAAGACCCTTCAATGCCACTCCGTAATTTTTTCCATCACTCTTAAAGCCAAGAGTCCCCGAGTCCATATTGAGAATTACAGTGATGACATCAGGAGCAACAAATTCATCAGGTACATCATCCGGGTACTTTCTGATGACGCAGTCATTGAAGAGAAGAACATTGCGGACTATATCCCACCCCATGGACTGATCATTGGAACCAATCAAAGACGAATAACCTTCGAGAGAATGATAAGATTAGAAGCACTTGAAACAGATCACCAATATGCAATTTAAGGAGGCCAAATTATACATTTTATAATTTTTAAAAACTTTGCGACATTAATTGATTCTTCTTATCAACATCACAGTAATCTGATTTTTAACATTATGTATACATAACGTTATACATTTACATATATATATATATATATACACAAACAAAAAGCTATATACATGTGTATATAACTCAACATTCAGGCCCGTAGCCAACCATTTTAAAAGGGGGGTTCTTTTTCTGAAAAAGTGGACCTTTTTCCATAAAAGCTTCATGAACCTAGAACAAATTTTACCGAGAGTGGACCTTTTCCTAGCAAAAGGGGCGGTTTCGAACCCCCGAACCCCCCCCTGGCTACGGGCTTGACATTATTATATAACAATATTATACCAGTTTAAACTCTAGAAAAAATGCCACGAAAGTTCATTAGTCGCACTTGTTATACCTCAAAAATATAAGGTTGTTTTATTTTAAGACATAGTTTAGGGGAGACCTGGGCTAGTTGGACCCCGGGGTAAGTTGACCCCCCCCCCCCCACCCATCAAGTCTCTTTAATAAAGTTACTTTCAGATGCTAAATTATTTCATTTGGACTCACTGCCGACGCTTTCTTAGCACTATTGGATACGGTCATTTTACAAAATCATGAAAGTGATGTAGTCAATTCTTTTACCCCATAGTTACTTTGTCATAAATTGATGGGGTCCAACTTACCCCGGGGTCCAACTAACCTCGGTCTCCCCTATGTAGGCCTACATGTATAGGTCTAGGTGAATTTTTTCGTGTCATTCATCCAACCAAACTCACCAATGCAAGTCAGAGGGGCCTGATAGGTAGCTACACCAATAACAGCATTGCTGCCTCTCATTGACTGGGGCCAGTGAATCTTCCAGATATGTATCCCTTGACCATAGCCTCTCTTGCCCCTAACGGCATCCGTCCTAGGCTGTAAAGATTTATTTCTACGCACCTGTGAAATAGGTACAATGTATGATTTTACAACTTTGATGAATAAAGAAAACATAAAGGTTTTAACGATTCTTTAATAAATAGTGAAATAATAATAAAATGATAATCCCCGCCCTTCCCCTTTTTTGGTTATAAGAAGTCTAGTTTGAAATTGAAACAAATCACTAGCAGATACGGGATTTTACTTAAGAAAAGTTACAAAGATAAAACTTTTAAATAAGGTCACTCGGCCTTTTTGCATCTATAGTTGATGGAGATTATAAAATGCACGGCACAGGGATTGATAATGGCTTTTAGCCCCCTCCCCCCCTCCAAGGAGATTATGTATTCACCTACGTTTGTTTGTTTGTTTGTTTGTCAACAGCCAAACTAAAACATTATTGTATTTTGATGAAATGTTCAGGATAGATCAGAAACTTAAAGGTGAGTAGATTTTTCTGGTGATCCTTGAATCCTACCTTCAAACCGTCATCTAGCACTGTCATATTGTCGGAGCAGTCCTTGGAATCCCAGCCATGTTGCACCTTTAGTGGTTGGTTGGACTTAGAAACTTGGTCTCGTTCAAGCTCCTGTTCAAACTCCTCCAAATTATGGAGAAGACGTGATGTCGATGCTTCATTTCCCATTGCGACTTTACATTTATTTGATTGCGCTGAATGGTATCAATGCATAAACCTGAATTAAAAATGAGTAAACATAGTTTAGGAATAACGCCACTATACTAACGTTTACGCTACACATACATGTACTTCATTGATTCGTATTCCCATCGACAACTATATTTATTAATATTCACAAAATTAAATAATAACATGCTCCAGTATAACAAATGTAACTTCCATGATAAGAGGTTGAAAAAGCCCCCAGAGATCACAACAAACACGGCGACCTTCAGGTTACGAAGGAATCGAAAACGAAAGTAGCTGAGACCTGTACATGTACTTTTTATTTAACAGATCTTCTTCGGTAAATTGATATAATCTCATCAACTCCAATCATTCTACATAATCACCATTATTTGCTTCTTTAGAACTACACTAATCAGCACTGAGATACGCGTGTAACAATAACAAAAGCTTCAACCAAATCAGCCATTATTGTGTTTACGGAAATGAGAAGCGAATCGAACATGAGGTTCTAATGTATCAAATACGCGATGTTGTCTCAAAATCTATCTACAGTTTCTATTAGAGGTGAATATATAATGGTATTCTAAGGTTCGCTTATAATGATCATATTTAAACAAAAATTTACCTGTATATTGTTTGACCCGAATACACGCGAACATGAAAGGAGCAGATAAACAACCCCCGTATGGGTCACGTGTCTAAAGGTGACGGGGATTATCCGTCGTCACGGAATCGATCGTAAACGCCTGCCTCTTGTTCTATTAATATTCAGAATATTCAGAATACTCAACATTGGGTCGGTACAGCAAATATTATACTTTTGTGTGAGCCCTTCTCCCCCTCCAAAAAGTGTGTGGATACCTTTAAGATTCAAACATAGAAATGTGTCTGAGATAACATTATGTTTGAGATACTAGAACATGCTCTGGGTATATAAAAGATATTTGTTGAGGGGACTAAGTTTTTTATCACATGTTCATGTTTGTCTTTATATTAAGCTTCCTTGAAATGATTAGTTTTTATGGTGCTCTGAAAAGACCCCTACAATAATATTAGAATAGAGGAGGCATGAACAATATATCATTGGAATCCATCAAATGTACTTATGTTATGAACGAGAACTGTTTACTAGTTAAATCTAAGCTCATTGTGCTTGAAAATGTTTCATGTTATTACTTTCGAAAAATATATGTATAGTTTACTCATCTTCTACCCCCCTCCCCCCAAATGTACAAGAAGCGAAAAGAGACAAATCCAAGCGATTTTTCTATCCCTCTACCCAAAGTAATGTGGTAACATTATCCTTTTTGTCCTTGTGCCCCCCTTCTCTCTCCTTTAGTAATATCCTAGATCCACCAATGTCACGTGACTTCTCGGGTATGGGTATATTACTGGATGTGTTAGCGGAGACTCTTTTATGAAAAAAATCTGCGAAAGCCGTTTTTTCAAGATAGGGGTTTTTCGATGACGTTTTCGGAGAGCAAGTCTATTGTTTGACATAGAGCAGATCCTAGTTCCTACAATTCTAAGAGCTTAAGAATTTGCTGCGTTTATGGTTAACTGAGAGAGAGAGAGAGAGAGAGAGAGTTTGAAGCTTTTGCCATAATCGGAGGAAAATAATATAGGGTGTTTGCCATTATTCAATATACTTCTGCAACAGTCATAAGAGTAAGCACGTTATAGGACTGGCTACCATGCAGTCGATTCTTGCGGTCGACGATGTCTTGATCAGCGGGGGTACGGTCAGTTTGTTGTCTTTGCCGCCCTTGGTGTTTATTGATTAGAAATCCATTAATCCTCGTGTTCCTGCACAGCGTGCATCATGTTCACATTTGATGTTAAAGCCTCCCCGACCTTACTAAATGGATACCTGCCTTGGAGCAATAACACGCTTTTTACTCGTTTAAAGCGTAATTGGCCCATTTCTCAGTCTAAAATATATTAATCTTTCATTAATTTTTACCTGGAAGTTGTCATGGTGGGCATCCTCCCAAAGGAGATTTGTTTAAGTAACAGCGAAACGCCACTTGTCTTTATTGATCACAAGTTGGTCTTAACCTTCGGATAGGAGGATGATGTTTATTTCTACTCCGCCAGAGATGCACTCAATATATATATGTGCACGTAATTTGTACGGACGAACGAACTGCCAACATTCGTGAAAGACCGAGCTAACAAGGAAAGAAGAAACGATCGAGCCACTTCTCGTTTTACGTTCGTAGAAGTTGACGCGGGTGTCTGATTTTTTTCCTCTTCAAAAGATGTTGGAGATGACAGACTCAAACTGCACGAGTGCGGTGAATTGGACAGATGATCTCACAGTTTTGAATAACTTGACAGCAGGCCCTCGTGACGGTCCTGCCTCTAAAGAAATCGTCGTTGTTTTATCGTTCCTCTGGTTTTTCATTGTGTCCGTAGGGGTCACTGGTAACTTCATGGTCATCTATGTCGTTCTCAGTAACTACCAGATGCGTTCGTCTGCGACAAACCTTTTCATCACAAACTTAGCTATAGCTGATCTGTTGATCATGTTACTTGGGGTTCCAGATATTGTAATGTTCATGTTAAACCAGGGCTGGTTGCTGGACGAGGTACTGTGCAAACTACAGCGGGGACTTCTGGTGACATCGCTAACTGCGTCCATCCTGACGCTGCTCGCAGTTTGTGTAGAAAGGTAAGACACCGGTAAGGGGCTGTTGGAAATAAGAAAAGAATGTATTGGTTGAAAATATAGTTTAGATAAGGACTACACTTTCCATTTGAGATATTTTGCAAGTTTGGGGAAATGCTCAGCGTAATTCTCTCTCTCTCTCTCTCTCTCTCTCTCTCCAACCCCAATTTAACGATTTTCAATTAGGAGAGGTTTCTCTTCATAGGGCCCTGGAAATACTTCCCTTATTTTTCATGGATGGGCCTAGATGGTATGTAAGTACAGATGTCGGAAAGATTAAGGTTTGAAGTTCCTAATGGCTTGTAGTAACTTTAATCTACATATACAGAGAATAATGGGTTAAAATGCCCAAGTAAAAACAGTTCAAGTAACACGAAAAACATTGCTTAAACAGTTTATCTTCATAGCCCTCTCCCTGGTCTCTAAACCATACTGGTAAGTGCTGGATATAAGTTCGACATAACTAGTTATAGAGGGAGACTACGGATCGAATATCAAACCAAAATTAAGTTGTGCTTCTACCCTTTGAAAGCATCTTGTTCGCTTCTCACCGTATTTCTCTACCCCCTAATATGGTCATCTTGTTTTTAATGTAGACATTTTAAAAATACAATGTGAATTGAGGGAAAAAAAACAACTCGTGATCACTATTTAAAATAATTTTATACATATATACAAGTACTGCATGCTCGTGGCTAAAAAACACAAGAGTAAACAAAGAGGTAAAGAATATAGTTTTACTTGATTGGTTTGTTTGTTTGTTTGTTTGTTTAATATCTGACCAAGACACAGAAAATGATATCAAGAGACTATAGATACCAGAGCAAATGTACAAAAAGTATAAAACATGGAAATAGAGGGACAGTACAACATGAATTACATACACTGTAAATAAGTAAAATGAGGACAGCGAATTTGCAATGAAATCAAGGAAAAGGGCTTACGTATAGTATAAACAATTACGAAAAACATAAATTGAATTCCTGAGAAATAAGATAGCCACGTATAAAACGTAAAAAAAATACTGGGCCCCTTTGAACTGCGGGCCTTTCCTTTCCCCGCACCTCATTTAATGGTAAAAATTTGCGGAAAAAGTTCATACTTCGCTTGGATTTGAACGAGACACTCGAAAACAGTGATTTCAGTTGATGTTATGCGGGCTGGGGAAGATTTTCCATGTTTGATATCATTCTCTATGTACCCTACCCAAATACTAATGCCGAATACAAAAACGCAGAGAGGGCACCGTTGACTTAATGTGACCAAAATTTTTGAATGTCAGCTCGCACATCTTTTCGCAAACAAAAAATCACTAATCATGGCTTCGAATTACCGCTAAAAATAGAGAACTTCCAGCTGCTGTATTCCCGGAGTTGCTTAAATTAATTAAACAAACTTATCACGTTTGTGGAAATAATTCTAATCTTACACCGATTGATACGCGGAAAGAAAAGTTTCATTAACGTGTAACAAAAAGCGAAATCTTATTAAGCTCAAGAGCTAAGCGGACAAATTTTCCACCTCTTAAAAAATTATCTACAAATAACTGTTAGAAAAATACGCGTAAAACTTTGAAATAACAGACTATGTTACTAATTCCACAGCACCATTTTCTTTTTTTCTAATTCGATACAGCAAGACCGTAACAAACATGAAATGCATTCCTTTGTATCTTTAAGCCAGTCTACATCTACTTAACATTATCTTTTTCAATTCTACATAAGAGTCGAGTATTTGAACGAGTATCCAGGGTAGTTTCGAGTGAAGTTTCCGGGAGACGCCAAGTATACCGTAACCGCAGTGTAACACCAACCCAAAGAGCAGGCAGCGTGGGATCTACTGGGTGCACCGAACGAAGCATGAGAAAGCCGAACCGCAATGCACGGTGTACACTATCAAGAAACGGAGTAATCAGTCTAAAATTGACGGACCGCCAAAAGCCTAGATTTACACGAAAAATGCATTTCGAAACCATTAAATTAATGAATCAGAGAGACCTTTTACGCTCAGGCATCAATAACATGTCCCGAAAATATCATCTTCATGCTGAAAGGAATTTTTTTATCTAGTTTCAATATAAGGGAATCGCGAATATCGATTCTGCGAGAATTTGCACTGCAAGGTCCTAATAAAGATATTACGTCAAACAAAAAGGCTTTCACGGAGTTGGAGACAAAATGAAGATAAAATGATCGATCTAATTTTCAGGAAGTAAACAGATTGCGAGCCACTGTCAAATTAACACAGTTCTATCTGTATTTTCAGATACGTGGCGATAGTTCACCCAATCCAAGCCCACATCGTCTGCAGTCGTTCCCGCGTCTGCGTCGCCATCGGCGTAATCTGGACCCTGGCGTGCGCCTTCGGCGTCCCCATACTGTTGTACAACCAAGTGGTGGGGCCTAACCCGTATGTGAAATTCTGCCGGGGGGTATACCCCTCGCTCTTATTAAAAAGCATCTTCAAGTACGCCGAGTTCGGCTTTCTTTTCTTAGTCCCCATGATCGCACAGCTAGTTCTCTATACCATCATAGGGAAACGCCTATTTCTGAATTCCGCGACGCTGCACCATAAACCAGTAAGCACACGTGATGGCTCGGAGAAACCCAACACGCACGTGGCAGTGAAAGCACGCAGAGGTGTCGTGAAGATGCTCATAGCCTGCGTTATTGTCTACTTCATCTGCTACTCTCCAATACAGGTACTGCTGTTTTACAACACCTTTGCGTCTGTGCCTTTCCACTTCACCTGGTCCTTCAGGGTGTTCGTGATTTCGATGGGGTACATAAACTCAGCGGTCAACCCCATCCTGTACAGTATATTTAGTCAGAAATTTAGAAGACGTCTCAAGGCCTTGGTTTGCTGTCTTCGCTTACTGAACCCCCGTAAATCTACGTGTCGCCCTAGGGATCAATCTTCTAGGAGAACCTCCCGCACCTCGCGGTACAGTCTGAAGACGTTACATACCAGCGCTGAGGCTCCGGTGCTTGTTACAGGCAACGTGTGAATTGTGTTCACTGCACACCTAACACAATCATTTAAATTTGTGCCTCTGTAACTGTAATCGTGTATGAAACAAAATGCTTGGGAGATATACCCTTATCTTTGATGTATACTTATTCATTATCTATTTGACATCTTACGATAAAGGTAGCTATAAAGTTGTAGTTAAAGTGACGCATCGTGAGCTTCTGTCATCTTGAATATTCCTATTTATTGTTAAAATGCAGTTTCTACTTATGTCTCATTAGCGGGATATCATTTAATGAAAACACTAGCTTTGCTTTTGTGTGCAAAGTAAAAATACAAACAATGCACTTAACTGCTCCCTAGGCTTAAGCCAAGAGAAAATTTTCGTAAAATGTCATTACACTAGTTAGTTTAGAGTATTGAATGTTGATGTTATTATATGGACCTTTAAAGTATAGACTATTGCTGTATATTTTGTCTGAATATCCTGAATATCTGAATATCCTTAATTTGAGTGGATTCTAATTTTTGACTGGCTGTTTAAATCATTCATTGATAAATATGAATCAGAATGTGGTGCTAATGGATGACATGAGATACACTTTTTATGGTTATCGAAATGTTGGGAAAGTCTAATCCGTTTGGTATATTAAATATCCGGGTGTTACAATGTTTATTTGATGTGAAAAATTTAACTTTGGTAGTGTGTTGTTATGGTAAATTCCGACGGTATGTTCAATGTAAAAGCATGGTAGTGATTCGATGTGTAAACTATGATAAAAAAATGTTGCGGTACTGTGCACTGTTTAAGTGGTTTCGATGACGTACTATTTTCTTCACCTGTTTACCTATTTACTTGAAAGAATTTTGAAAATCATCATGAATAAATAGCCATATTTTGTAAATGTTAAAGAAAGAAAGAATCTGATTTCAGTCTGTCAGAGAGGCTTGAGTGACCAAAGTTAACATATTGCAACTTATTAACTGTTACTCTGTATATAGGCACACGCTTCATGGCTCTTCGTGGGACTAATAATGCAGAGTAAATATGTCGGAACAACAAAAGTTTTAGTAGTTAAGCACATTACGTGAGCCCCGAAGCTCATCTAAATCAAGTCGTTTACACAGCGGTGCAATATGCTTGGCGTAATAACCCTTTGTTCTTAAATGGCACACACGAAATAAACAACTTTTTTAAAACGTATTTTAGTCTTAATGTTGTTCGTGCTCTTTCTGATATATTAACATTTTCGAATAAAGGCGACGCCGGTGTATGAATGCTACACAAACATCGTGTTCTGAATAGTTGTATTAAAATTGTTGAGAAATACAGGTTATGCTTGATATTCACCTTTTATTAACGGCATAAAAGGGGGTGTTTGCTCAGTAAGTAGACCGCTGTGTGTTTAATAGCTATAAGCAAAGTGAAAAAGCACGGGGTGAACAAGGTCCGGGGCGTAAATAGTGGCGTTTGATTGTTTACCCCCACGTGAAAGAGACCACAGCAACGAAACTACACGTACAGATTTTTACTTTATCACTGAACAGGGGGATTTCAAATTATCACAGTATGACCTACGAGTATCGCCAAAGCCTACTTTTGAGACAGAAGTGGTCTGGGGCGGGACTTGACAGGCAGTTGGTGATATTCTAAACTTTGTACGAGGCATATAAACAGTGGTCTCCTGCCGAGAGGAACTAGCAGTTACGTGAGTTAATAGCAAGTCGGAAAAAAGTCACTGGTTTCAATGGCAGCCGATGTAAGACAGAGTGGATCACAGCTAAACTCTAGACCATTTTTAAAACTGCCGAGGTTAGGACAAGAAAAAACTATGTTACCTCCGTCTACGCCTCTCACGGATCATTTGGAGTCATATTATCATAACGTGGCGGTTATTCCTGAGGGAAAATTAGTGACACTACGAAAACGGGCACAGAAAGTCATCGACACCTTACTTCCTCGCATGCGGACCAACAAGTTCGACATCAAGTTTGCCAAAAGTGTTATTTATGGTGGGAGTGTGTTTGACGGAACACAGGTGATTTCCGCGAAAGAAGTTGATGTATTTCTTCCTTTCGATGAAGGGAAATGTACTACCGATTTAATGGAGCCTGGTTATATGCGTGTGATAATCCCCAGGACTCCGAAAAACCCTCCCAACGCACCTGACAAGTACAGGTACGGTAGGAACGAACATGACAGGAAGCACCTCTCCCCTATCAGAGTAGACAAGAGTGTTTACAAAGTGATTGAACACGCTTTAAAGTATCCAATAGAGATACCAAATATTACTCTCATCCCCTTTGAGGATGAACCACAAGGGAAAGCAAGGGTCGCCCTGATGGTGAAATCTACTATCAAACTGAACATCATCCCGACGATCGTATTAAAAGGAAACAACGCTAATCCGCCTTTCGATTATCTTGTAACGAGAACGTACTGGTATGACGAGTACCCTGGTTCCGAGCTCTTATGGAGGTACTGTCATCACGAAAAAGAACAGAGAGTGATGAAAACGATGGAGCTCGCAGACAGGGGTACCAGAATCAAAGCTTTCAAAATAATCAAAGCAATGTTCAGGCGCGAAAAAACTTTACACGGACTCAGCTCCTACCATTTTAAGGCGGTGTTGTTTAACAGCTTTGACTGTGACGTTGACACGTCTCCGCGATGGCAACGAGACCATCTTGAGACGTGCTTTCTTATCATGTTAACGGACCTCTTGCAGAGCATTTCGACTCGTAATTTGCAAGATTTTTTCTTGGAAGGCTTTAATCTCCTTGCAAATGCTCCAACGCGGGAATTCACAACGCTGAAAAATAGATTAGCCATGATAGTTAACAACGAATCAGAACTGATAAGGATACTTAGAAAGATCTAATAGAATTACTATGGACCATAGCCGTTAATTTTAATGCCAATGGCGTGTATACAAGAGGCAGCTTCAGAGGGATAATTTTTCCCCGATTCTGATTCTCCTGGACAATCTCGTTTCATTTCAATGCAATGATGGTGCTAACTAAGGTAATCCTAGGATATTTCTGCATGGAACTTAATTGAGGGAAATCTTTTTAGTGTTTTTTATAGACATAACTGTTCATCGATATAGGTTACCAGACAGCAATTGCTGTTGTGTTAGTTGTGACGTACTTGCAGGTATGACCTCTACTAATGCAATGCGATAGACTTCTGTTACTGGCCTCGAAGGAAAAAGATTTTAATTCAGTTAAAACTAACTTTCTAGGAATGTTTAAAAACTATTTTACTAGTGTTATCCTTATTACTTACTTGTAATTATATTATATTATACTACTTGGGGGATAGTGAAATAGCTCTGATAATTTGGAAGGGATTGATTAATATGTTATAACAGCAAACAGTTTTGCTTTCATAAACAACTGAGCATCTTAGTGCTCAATATTTACATCTGACAAGAACAAATGAAATCATGCCAATTATTATATTCAATTCATTTGTCTTTATTTTTGACTAAAATATTATCCGTTATGCAACTTAATCAGAGAGAACACTTATATTGCGATTGAAATCAATGTCTTTCGGTGTCACTGGGAACTCATTAATAAACATATTTTCCATGTACAATCTTGTTATGAGGAAATGAGGTGTCAAAAAGATGGCAAAACAATAAGATAAATGGACATTAGGATTCTGGGGGCAAAATACATGCTAATATATTCACAATGTAGTGCGTGAAGAGTACTTTCAATATGTGACAAGAAGGATCCCTGGTATTGTTCTAAGTGTAGAAACTAGTCGAGTGAGAACAGTGTGGAAATCTTGTAATTGCTGAAGATTTGGTCTCTGTGGTTGTTAGAGTGCACAACAGCTAGATTGAAAGGGGATCAAGTACACGGAGGAAAGTCTTTTGCAGTAAAAACTGCAAGTTTCCGAAACAAATTATTAAGGTAGTCTTGTTTCAGAACTGGATAAAATGTTTTATCCATAGTTAGTTGGTGTCATTTTACCTGACACCAGAAACAACTTATTCACACAAAAATGGTACATGTACTACATGTAGTATACAAAAGCATTCGGCCAGAATATAATTATGATGAAACTTTTTGCCCTCCCCTTTAGGTTAAGCCTGTCCTTAAAATTTGCAACAGAGAGATTCAAAAGTATGCCTAAAAGACGAAACACCTTTGAGAACATCGAAGAGAACTCAACCCACACAATGCATGAGTTGTGCATTTTATAATATCACTGGCTAGAATATCTCAAATGCGGACATTTCAAAAGGAACGCTGAGAAACACTGACAATCATATATAATGATAACAAAGCAATATTGTTTTCCGATTTCATTTCAAAGCGGTGCACAGGCACTTATTACACGTGCTAATGATAACACGGTATTCCCATTAAAAGCACTGATACGGTATGGACTGACAGGTAGGAATGATGGAACGAAAATCTGCTCTTTTTGCTCTAGAAATACAGACTTTCATAAAGCAGGAAAACAGCGGTACCCTATAAAGAAGAATCACTAGTATACAGTCTTTTTACATTATTTAGATGCTCCGTGGCGCCGGGGTCCTTCACGTCTGACCTGTATGACACGATGATGCCACAGTTAATATTATGATATATGATTTGATGATATAATGGCACCAGGGGTGAGATTAAAGTGGATATATCAATAAATCAATTCACCGAAAAAGAAATCCCTACCAATATTTCGATTGTGACAATATTTTTCTGCGAGGTCATACAGGTACTTTGGAACTTACTTATGTAAACTCGTTGTCATGTGCACGCATCTCTCCCTTAACCCTAGGAAATAGGTGTAGTGTGACGTAAGAATAACCATCACTGTTTTTTTACCACTATCTTAACAATTCTGCTCTGACAGTTACATTAATAAATTGCTAAATGGTGTCGTATGAAATAATTTACTGGTATCAACATGAATATGTAGACATAGTAAGAGGAATTGCATCTTCTGCGATGTTTTAGTACCGATGAAAACATCAATATCGTGTAGAATTGTTTGTGAAGAATCTAGGGATGTATATAGCCATAAAACCGTGAAATTACTCCAGCAACAGCAGGGAATATGGGAATTACACTGTGTAAAACAGATACAATAATTGAAAAGAATCGCTTGTTTATCTGCCATGTAGGACGCAAATTAGACATGTTTGAAGGATGAGGCGCGTTTGATATCCCACGATGAGCCACCCGGCAAGAGCAGCTTGTTACTATTACATGTACATTACGAGAATCAGGGAAACGGATTTAACTATCGAGTCAAAGTTTTTTTCTAGAAAAAGCAAAGGAAAAAACAAAAGACCCGACTATAGATGTTCTTTCAAGCGGGATTTGGAAACGTGCTATTTCACACGCTCAGTTAAGGTGCAGAACACACTCTCGTGTTTGTTGTCAAGACAAAGTTGACGTTACCATCCGACCAGGTCGATTCAAATGGATTTTGAAATATTTAGGAGCCATTAGGGTGAGTGCCCCTATACAGCAAAGTCCGTGAGGCCAGTTCATTATCTTCAGGTTTTTCATAGTCCGGATCATGTGGACGGCCCTATATTAAATTTTCTGAGTCCGAGATAAGATAAGAAATCACCTTTAATGGGATGATTGCTTCATATAATCCCTTTATAATTTGAGATTTAACCACGCAGATAAATTAATTCCAATATCCGAGACGACACATTGTTAATTTGAATATATACACGCAGTTAAATGGTAACGTGCGATCTCCTTATCTTCCCATACAATATATTAATAAATTCAATAATGATCCAGTTGGTTCCTCTGGGATTCATTATCACTGCAACATGTTTCATTTGTCATTCCGTTCCCCTGACATCAAGATGGTTTTAATATTTCTTGTCGCGTTTCTCACTGATGAACGATTTTAGGATGGATATTACTTCAGAAATAAAGCCAAACACATGTACCTGGTCATGTTTGAAGAAAGAATCCCATTTGAGAAATGGCACGTTTTGAACCAAACACCGTATCGAGAATTTCGTCTGTGCGTCATGTGCTGACAGATTTGTTAGGATTGCCAACTTAATTGATCCTAAAAAAACATTTTCTAATCATCTAGAAATTAAGATATTAACGAATAAAAGAATTAGAATTCTACGGATGCCGGAAATCCCAAAAGCTAATTTGTAGGTAAACCTCACTCAGTATATTAACGTTTATCTTGGTTGCACCTATTTCTAACCGACAGGTTCGACAGGTTGGCTTTTTAACCTAATGACTTATTTACGACAGT
Source organism: Lingula anatina (assembly GCF_001039355.2). The sequence goes on along the minus strand of NW_019774648.1, from coordinate 474,109 downwards.
GTTTTTTCTTTTTGGATATATCGATTGGATATTGTTCGATTAGGCCACTAGAGACCGGATGTTTTCCTTTGGAAATCGATCAATGTGCAGTAAACTGTGTTTCTTTGTTACCTGTTCATAATAACATAATATTATTCGTTCAATGGCACCCTGCATATGATTGTAAACTTGGCAATTGAAAGAGCAGTCTTACGAGGTCTGACATTTGGAAGGTATATGATCGCTGACTTCGTTAGATAATGAAAAGAGAAAGCATCCTGCCGTTTTCATCAGCTAGAACCATTGGACATTCTCGGCGCCAAATAAACTAATTACGGCTGGGGCCCATCAGCTAACACTCTAAAGTGCCAACTAAAATGTTTGCCACTGACGTTTCCTTTTAGTCATTTCAGTTGACGCAATAAGTTTGGAAAGAAAATGTCACTTGTCTAGCTGACAACTTGGATTGGATTAAACTTTAATTGCTCTGTTACATTTATGTGCTTGGTCTTTACAAATCTAAGGTATTTCAGGTCTTTATTTTAACCTGCCCAATATTAAAACAGCTGGCCAATTTGTTCGCCAAGTGATTTGTTTTTTCAATGCAAACATACTGCGTGATCAATTTTTTATAAATTCAAATTCATTAATAGTCCCTCTACCGTAAGTTAACTTACAGAAATGTTGACTAAATAAAAACGACCACGTCAAAAGATAGAAAACAGACAACTTCACAAGTCGTACGCCAGCCACCTTATACAAAGGGATGCGGCACAGACAAGCGCCTTAATTATCAGTGGCTCAAACTTCAGGAAAAGCCATTTGAATACCAAATGCGAGATCAAACGACAGGAAAACAAATATCAAAACCTATTCTAAGTATACATCGTCGCAAGTGTCACAGCTGGTCATGATTTGTGCATTCCAAACCTGATTGACATACTATACTTCGCCAGTGGTAGGTATGTAAGTAAATGTATACTACATATACTGTACAGTGAATTTGATGCTATCACAGAAAACTCTAAGCACAGGTGTCGTGAAAGGTAGTACAAAAGTCTCTTTTAAAGAAAACTGTGACCCGCGGTCTTTACTCTGCCACAATTTCTTTCAGACTTATATTTATACATATTTCAAATTACTTTGGATTTCTTGTAAACTGTATACATGTGCAGAATATGGAATTTAGGAAAACAATGATAATTGTTGCGGGGCAGTGGTGTTTTAACAAGGGTCGTATGTTGTGGGGCGCAGGAAAGGGACAGATATTTTTGAAAAAATTGAATTAAAATTGATACGAGTTTTTCTTTCTCCCAGGCCATCAGAAGTATTTTACTTTTCCTTCAGTAAGCGTCTACACGAGTACTCACTACGGTGCAAATAACCTTCGTGCATACATTGTCGACCTCAACAGCTGCCCCGAAACATTTTTCTCAGCCTACAGCCGTGCTATTTTGGTAAGATGACAAAAATGATGTTTCACAGTGTGAGTGCAAAGCCACATGGTGGTTTTCATGGGGATCTTTGTGTGCTGAACAGTTGCCGTTTTTACACTACTCTGTAAGTTTACAACGCCCAGCCTTGAGAATTAATTTGTTTGTATAACATTAGAGTAATCCGATCCTGATAACATCCGTAGTAAGAGTAATTTTTTGCATTATGGGTCACGTGCATTAGACGCTGCTCACCTTGAAACCTAAGCCCCCTTAACACTGGCCGGCGTCCTTTCTGCGATCAAAAATGTGGGCAGGACGCTCAACGGTCGCCAAAGCAATTAAAACGTGTCTCAGTGTACAGGCGTCTGCGTCCGAACGACCGAATCTTGATTTTCCCATCACGTGCCGACAACTGGCCGATCATAGAGCATTCATTCTGCAAACAAAGCGATGCTTGTGCCTTTCTCTCTACGACCACAACGCTGCTTGTGTGTCCTCTCTGCGTCCCTTGAGCGACCTTACAGCGTCCATCCTCCATCGCGTTCTCTCTGCGATTGTTTTGAACATGTTCAAAAATTCGCGACGAGCATGGCATCATCGGCGATGCTTGAACGTTCTTTGTGCGTCCAACGGCGACCTGGCCAGTTTCATGGTCGCACAAAGGACGCAGAAAGGACGCCGTCCAGTGTAATTGGGGTTTTAGACGTCGAAGAAGAAACTTTTTCGTCAAAATGTTCTGCACACAACGTAAAGCGCAACACGACGCTCTTGTTCTTACCATCTTAGTTCATATTCTTACTATTTGAAGGGTTTAGCTGTCACTATAGATAAACCCGCTTTAAAGCTAAATCCCCTGCGAAATGTGCGGCGGCACGTTTTATTTAAGTTTCAATGTCGAAATATTCTCAAGTGTGTAAAATAAAAGCATGTTTAACATGTACTCGCTAGTATTTGTGTTAATTATATCTTGAAAATTTAGTTGAACTGCCTCTATTAAGGGAGTCAAGGCTAGAAATACGAATGAAAAAATGGATGATTATGATATTGTTTCAATATTTTAATGTTAATTTTAAAATTCAAATTGGCTTCTTTATCCAAGATGTCGACCAAAATTTCACCAATATTAAGTAATTTTTTCTTTAATTTGGAATAAGTGTCAAACAAATGATAAAAGCAAAATTTCATCAAATTTGGATTCTCTACTACACTATCTGCATTTTACTAGCTATGCGCAGAATAAAGGCTTTATAATTAGAGAAGAAATAATATGGTCGCCATACACCCCTTACCATTATGAGTCAAAGGAACAAAGTGTATCTTATTTTTAAAATATATAAAGGGATATATATATATATATATATATATATATATTATTATTATTAAACTGTATAATATGTATAAGTATTTAATGAAGTAGGCCTATACGTCATTTTTATTTAACAATAAATTGATATAGGAGGATTGTTTCAATTGTTTAAAGGCACATCTAAGATGGTATGTTAATCCAAGGTGACAACCAAAATTTCCCAATTAATTACCAACAAGTTTGTTCAGTTTGAAATGCATTTTCTTGGACCACCATAGAAATAGAAATTTTTTAGCATAATAATAATTATCTTGTCAAAATACACGTCTAGACTTATATAATCATCAATTTATTTGTTTATTAATGGGAAGCTCAAATGTTTTGTAGAATATTAGTATTGTTTCCATGCACGGAATCAAAAGTGAACTCATATATCTTATAGAAACTTCAAACAAAATTTACTGAGTTATGTAGTTAAATTCATTTGGCAATACATTGGTATCTTTAATAATTATCACGATTTGTTTCTTGGGAATACAGAGGAAATTAAAATGCCTTTTAGATTCAAGATGGTGGCCTCAACTATTCATTTTCCAGTTGCGTTATCTTCTCAAGGTGTCCCATATTAATTAGTTTTAGTATAACGTGATCGCCAATTGAGATAGACCAACAATACTATAAATGAATATACAGGGTGGTCCATAAAAATGATCTATTTTACTTTCCTGTATAATAGTAAAATCGGTCGTTTTTATGAACCACCCTGTATATGCTATATATGTCATACACTGGATATTCTGTTCATCATACGTGTTTCATTTAATCATCTGAAGCACTATTCTGGAGGGAAACCCTGTCCTCAATTTCCTCAAAACCATTGACAACCTTTGAAGCAGAAACTCACAAACATTTAGTTAGATCATCTGTACATACATTTGCATGCGATAATACAAGGGACAGACTCTTGCGCAGTGTTATTGAACATATTTACACACAATTAGGTGACGTAGACCTAGACATTAGCACAGGTGTAACGAATCTGAGGGTCCGTGTAACATAAAGTCCGCTGTCCATTGAGTTATAATGGTTAGGGGTTTGCTGGAAAAAGGTCCACTCTGGGTAAATTTGATCTAGGTAAACAAGGTTTCATGACAAAAGATCCACATTTTCAGACCCCCCCCCTTTTGCAATTGCAAGCTAGTACGGGCCTGTGGTAAGCAGCAACAACCAAAGACACTAAGGTATAGAAACTGTTATAGGCATGGGAGTGACTACCCGACTATGTAGTAAGTTATTTAAAACATTTTAGCAAAGAGAACCGGTAACTGGTAACTGGATACATCATTTGTTCGATCATTTAGTGATCAATCGACTTAATATTTTATTATCATTTTTTTCAGTTTCATATGTATTTCAATTAAAATGTTGCGCATAATGAAGAGTTCTGAAACTTTTACGTTAACTTTTACATGGTCAAATCAAACAAATAGATTATAATTATGTCTTATTTTAATAATAATAAAATTTTATAATAATAATAATAATAATGTTTATTAATAGTCTAAAATCCATATAAAATGTTCAGTAGACTTTACATTGGTAAAATGAACAGAATAAGATGAATTAAGTCAATAAATAAATAGGTAGTTAAGATATTAAGATATTATTTTACTAAAAATAGTTCCTAAAGTTCAAAAAGGTGAAGGTGATGGTGAATAGGGGTCCATGAACTTTGTTTCTTGATTGAAAACAGTGAGATAAACATGTGTTTTTTTTCTGTATACCCATTCTACACATGCCTACACGTGTAAGCTATACCTACAATAACCATTCTGTTTATTTACCCTTTTTCCTCACCTATCGCTACATCTAAGCGATACACCTGTACAAGTATGTTTTATACACTGCAGATTGGCATTAAGAGAGTCACCTAAACGAAGCCCCCGCGCTCGACGTAGGCAATGGATATCATCCGAGATATACAAATAAACGAAGCTGTCGGCAATGTGTGGGACTAAAAAAAAAGAGATCATAAAAAGAGCAAGAATACCCTAACCTATTGGCAATAAGGATGAAACTCTATACGCTGATAAAGGCGGCTTATTTAGAAACCAAAACAAAAGGAACACGTAAAACAATGTACACGTGCCGTGTGCTGTTGTGCAAAAGAATGTAAATCTACATAACTTAAGATAACCAAACAGTAAAGTATCCTTGGAAAAATTCCGTCGGTTTTTACATATATTGTCATTTTATTGATCCCGTTCTTTTTGAAATCCCTTGAATTCACGCTTGATTTTATGCTAGAGAGTCGAGAGATTTTGCTATATCTAGGATATTAACCATTAATAAACCTCCGCATTTCAGCAGGAAGCGAACTTGTAAAAGTGAGTCAAGGCCCCTGCTGGGCAATTACATATCAGAACCCCCAACCCATACCTGTATCGCTAAGATATAACGCTCGATGTGAGAAGGCATATTAAGGGTGTTATGTGTAGATCCTTCAGATTCAGTTCGGGTTTATCGCCAAGAACATAAGGGATGAATAACTATTGCTTTGTAACTTAAATGCGAAAGAGGATTATAGATAAACTAAATATATTGATTGCATGATGAGCGTTAAGTTTTGCGAGAAGCCCTTCGAATCGTTTGTCGAAACAAGAATGGAAAGAGGTCTACATTTATTTTCCATTGGCGCAGCCCTTTAACACAGTTCATGATGGCTAAGAACTCCCTTTCATTGTGTGCATAAATAAAACACTTGAATAATTCCCACACAAACTGTAAATTGCTCTAAAATATAGACATTCACTTAATTATGTCAAAGTGCCCGCGAAAACTGCAATTAGTATGTAAAGATTTTTGTTCGTGTAATTAGGGACACGTTAAATTGACGTAGATGTGTGATTATATTACCAAATTACGCCTCAGATCATTTTTTTAAAATCAGAGAAGACTATAAATAGTACACACAACTTTTATGTTCCGAACGTCTTGCGCAATTGCAGTCTCACTCTTTTTAATTCCAGCGTATTTCTAAGTGCAGATCAAAATCCAATCGCAGGACTCACCGGCATGGTACATTATGGAAATTACCTGCGCATAGATATATATATAAGTTGGTATTCCGCGTTCACAACACTTAGCATCGGCAGACAGTGCTTGCAATTATCAGTCTGTGATGTCCCAACACATTGTGATCGGTTGTTGGTTTCACATGTGTAACTGAATATGGGCAATAGAAGCAACAGTTATAACACGGGCCTTGAAGAAGAAAGAAACAAAATTGACGGTTTCGTGAATAATTATACTAGAGGCTTTTTCAACGTTACAATAAGTTCCAATAGCACTGAATACCATGATGGCGAGCGAAATGACGATAAGGTTTCGACAGAAGGGCTTATCCTCGTCTCTCTCATCCTCTGGATTTTCATCCTCATTGGCATCGCGGGAAACCTCATGGTCATCTACGGCGTGTTGTCGGATAGGAAGATGCGAGCGTCCGTTACCAACTTATTCATCATTAATCTGGCTGTGGCAGACTTCATCATCTTGGCCTTGGGCATACCGGACACGGTCCTGTTCAGCATTGACCAGGGGTATCTCCTTGGCGTGGTTGCCTGCAAGGGGTTAAGATACGGTATAGTACTCAGCTGGTATGCTTCAGTGATGAACCAGATCGCTCTCTGCATTGAAAGGTAAATAGAGAAGTCATTTACACTCTAAATATTTAAAAAATCAACTTAATCGCAGAAACAGTAAATGATATTGGGATGTATATCGTAATGATCCAAAATCTGCTTTGTTTGGAAAGGTATTTATAAGATGGTGTTTAATCTAATGTGACGATAACACTGAAACTATTATAGGTTTTACTATTACGGTATTTTTGTCTGGCTATTTTTTCTATTCCATACTTTCGACCTCAAAATCATTTATTTGTTGAAACCACTCCTCAGATTTCAACGTGGTCTGAATGTTAAACACCTTAATTGAATTGCATGATTTGTTATTTCTGAACGCCTTGATTGATTGGTCTACCGTCTGGAGTAGAAACGCACTGCAGCTCCTTCACTGCAGGGAAAACACACAACGGAATCAATCTTGCAGTTAAGGTCAGATAGAAATAAGGTTTTAAATGATTCAAAGTCATTACATGGAAAAAACGAGAAACAAACAGAATGCTTGCTCAAACAGAATTTATCATGTGTTACACAGACAGTTTTCATCAATGGACCCCAAAGTAAAATTGTTCGCCCACCGATATTATCTACAATGAAAAGGCTCTCTCCTATTTTTATTCTTATTTATAACCATTGTACAATGTAGGTGTACAGAAGTTATTTTCGTATCCGATGACCATTTAAAAATGAAATAAAGGGTATTGGGTATAACCTCCAATGCTTTTTTTTTCAATTATTTTGCTATTACAAAGTGACGACAGATAAGGCCTGATTTCATTCACACTATCTTGGATTCTTTTATTGCAATTGCATGTATATTGAATTATTGACTAACTGACATGTTTCAGTCTGCTAACTGTCCAGTAAGTCTACCGTTATTAAACTTTGTCTTACACGTTGATTTATCCACAGCTACATTGCAACACAGGTGCAATAAAAGCACAAGCATTGGATTACCTTATACATTGTCAGGTTTTTAATATTTGCTGTCATTCGCCTTATATTCAAGTGAATTTAGTTTACATGTAAACTCCGCTGGGTAAGGTTTGAGTAATATCCCGTTGCTCTTTAGGCCTGTATACCCGACAAGTCTTTATGTATTAGGACTTAAGTTACCGAAAAAAAAGCATTCAAACACATATTGATTTTTCTAATAAACTACATTTTAGCCCGTATGAACAGATATTGCAATTATAGACGCGAGTGTTAATCAGTCTGACTTAAGAGAGCATTGCAGGCTGATGGTGAATAATTTACGCATTTTGTTTTCGATGTTTGATTTCTTTTTGTGTCCACTCAATGAAAGTGCATTATGTTTATTTGCGTTTACTCCACAGCATGTAATCATTACGGAAATTATCAGGGTACGTTAATATGTATGGCTTCGTGTCAGTTTTATATTAATGATAAATTATATCATGATATACAGGATGTTTCAGCATTCTCAGTTTTCGTAAGTTTTCTCTATCTTAGTCATAAAGGAGTGCTAGTATATAATTGATTCAATTTGTGATTTAAATTATTTGCACACCTGGTGAGCTGTAGAGAGGAAATAAAAAGCAATCATGATGAATTCTCGCCATTCTGTTTTATTACTTGGTTATATACCCTGTATATATTTGTATAATATAATACGATGCTGGTAACTAAGTAACCGATAAACAAAAACAATGGCAACAACAGCGACAATATTTGGTAACAATAATGATTTCCCACCACACAATTATTGCTTCACGAACCTCATTATTCTTAGTTGTATGAACAAATATTTACTCGTTATAGCACGCAGTCACAGGCGTGATATTGAGTCATAATCAAATTAAATCAAAGTATTATTATTGCTGTGATTTAAAGAACAGTTTATTTTTTTATTTATGTACAAAATTAACATATCATATGTAATACTTTTTTCCAAAACATTTCTTTTTAATTTTTTACCAATTTTCTGAGTAATAAATAAAACAATGCTTTTAATCCTGTTTAATAACAAAACAATCTGTTCGTGTCATTGTGACATCAGTACTGTAATTGCCTTTATCAATACCTCAAAAAAGCATTACAAGGTACATGGCTGATTTCAAGTCCTTCATGTAACAACAGTCATTTTATGCATTATTTCGATGTCCGCATTTTCCAAATTATGATTCGTATGACACGCCCCACAAAGAGCAGGAATAGCAATGTCAAGTCCAAGAAATGGCCAGTGTCGCGTTTCGCCTTCTTTTGTTGCTACAAGGCATTCTTTCTGACACGTTTCTTGAAGCTTGGTTTGTATACCATCCCATGCATCGGTCAGAGCTTGTCTGCGTTAGTTCAGATTTGTCGTAAGACCAGTAGACAGTTTATTCGTTGGGTAATTAGTGACCACAAATTCCCCCTATATAATTGGGTTCATGTCTGGCGATTTAGATGGTCAAAGTAGTCCCTTGGTTCTACAAGTAATCTGCGATTGCTGTATGTGAACGGGGGTTGTTATCTTGCAAAATGAATTATACCGGAGCTGCATGCCCTCTAGCTAATCAAAGGCAGTCGATTACTAGAATATTCGCTGAATATTCCTGTATTTGACCGAGTTCAGGTTTTTATCGATGACATCCCATTGGGGTTTTGGTACCATCGTGAATTGTGCCACAAACACAGATGTCCCCTCCGCCCCAGTCGTTCTAGGCGCGACACACTCTTCGTCAGATAGCCTCTGTACGAAGTAAGAAAACTCTAAGTCGACTATCTCGGCGATACAGGTTTAAAATGACCTCATCAATGAAAACTGTATGGTCCCGGGTTGTGCTGGAGTGCTGATGGTTCCTTGCTCATTGCAGACGACGATGTTGCGCTGTTCAAGGCTTCTTCTGGGGTGTCTTGGTATAGAAACCTGCATGGACCTCGGAAAACGGTTCTTGGCTGGAATCTGACTGTCATTTTGAAGGATACTGGTGGGCTTTGTTTCGTTGTTTTAGCAAAACCGAAAGAGCAGCTGGTCCTGTCTCGTGGCAGTTGGTTTTGAACGCCTTAGTAGTGGTTTCTGCCTAGAAATACAGTATCATTCTGACATATCATTGTGAAACTTAACGGAACGTTAGTTGTGACAAAGTGAGCTGTCCAGCAATGTTTATCTGATTCGTGTCAACAATGCTGTGACACGCTCAGGTCATGCGCCATAAACCTGCCGCCTGTATGCAATTTCTTCTGTGCAGGCATTGCCGAAATATGAAGAGTTTTTTTTTCGGTAGAACTATACTCTATCATTGTCATACTAGGACCAGCCCAAAGAGAACTACCCAATAGAATCACAACGCATTACGCAGTGCAGCAGTGTTACAAACAAGGTAGTCGTTCAACTGTTACTGACACACCTTATCACACATTCCTGTATACCCGTTTCTTGTATGAGCAATACATTAAAAAAACAAATTTTTAAACTTAGACATACATTTTATACTGAACTATTTAATAATAAGTGTCGACTCTGTATGTACAGTTATACGTATATATTTGATAACATACATTTATGTATATTTTTGAATAATAATATAAACATCGATATCGGAGCAGCATTCATAGCATCGTACCTCCCTTGTGTTCTCAGTTTTAGGCGAGATCATTCTAAAATGCAATGGCAATTTACATATATTCGTATTTTCAGTAATATCCCAAACTGGTGGTGTATATAAAAAGTGTACGTGTTATATGCAGTGACCTTTGCACAGACCCACCAACTTTTGCCCATTTGTTATCATAAAATCCATAAAATCCGTGCTAATTTGTTAATTGGTTATTAATCTAATGCCCCACTTTCCATCGACACGCTCCATTGACAACCAGGCTTTGTTTGTCACCAGCTGGCTTGGACTGCACATTCGCGCCGTTAGTTACTCGGCTGGCTTCTGTAACCTTGAGCACAGCTTGAGTGCAGGAGCACATAGAAATGTGGTACCTAGGCGCGCCGCCACGCTTTCGCTTGTACGCACAGTGTGTTCTTTTTTTTCTACAAATGATTTCTGTCTTATCAGATATTCTCCAAATAAGCCTTGAGTCGTTTTGCCGCCAATTGACAAAGCCAGCATGTACGCATGAACAGAGTATCACATTCTGCAAACCATCCATTCATTGTTGTTAAGTTCTCTAATAGCTACTCAGCCACTCGTACAAACGTAGACGATGTAACATATGGTGGAGCCTGATGAATTTTAGCGTTCCCCTAACTAAGCTGAATGAAAATTGCAATTTGAAAAAGTTGACTTAATTCAATTTAAAATTGGCTCAAAAAGGATCATGAATGATAAAGTTGTATTAGTTGGATATTTATGCCCATATTTACGGCATGCTGCAAAATTTGCAAATCTCTCTCTCTCTCTCTTTCTCTCTCTCTCTCTCTCTCTCTCTCTCTCTCTCTCTCTCTCTCTCTCTCTCTATATATATATATATATATATATATATATATATATATCCTTAATTTAATTTACAATTGGTTCAAAAAGTATTATTAATATTAATTTAAGAATGATTAAATTGCATTGGTTGGATATCAAGGCCCTTTTTTTGAAAGGTTATCCGTAATATTCAAATTCATTTTTTAAAATAAGGGTAAATTGATCAAAGGTTTTGTTGATCTGTACGTGCAATTCTTAAATGTCTGGCGGCGCCCCCTGGGGACACCAATCGGGAGCGTCCGTCCGTCCAAATAAGACTTTATGTTGATCTTTCTAGATAAATTTGGCAGGAAACATTCAGAAAGAAGTAAAGATCAAAGGGATTAATGCATGGAGCATCCATTTTGTTTAGACTACAAACCAAATGAGAGTGATGCAATACCTCTTTTTTTCACCATTCTGAGCATTCTGTTTGTAGGTTTTCTTGTGGCGCCTTAACTTAGTACCGCAGTGCTTTTGCAAAGCTTTTGTTTATGATGGCAACTGCTTAAGTGGATATCTGATTAAGGGTCACACGAATGGGCTAGCCGTATTGGGCAAGTGTGCCCGTTGCCGTTCGCTCATAGTGAAACCCAAGGCCTATAGTCAAACAAGGGAAAACTAAATTTGCATACGCCCAAAGTATTCGGTTCTAATGGAACCCACGGCATTCACAGTCGTGACAGTTTTCATATGTATACGGTCTACGGTATTCTCCAATTCCGTATATCCTGTAAAAGTAAATAAATATTGATGTTATACGTACGCAACGGCGGTATGCAGGTATACAGAAGTAAAGCACTTGTACGGCGCGTTTTGATTGGTAAGTTTCCCTGACACTCTGATTGGCCACAAGCCGCAAAGTGTCTCTGTCAAATGTGCATTTTCCGGTCATTATTGCCAAGACAAAGTATGAGCATTTTCGCCACTGAGAGGGTCAAATTGGCAGTAGCCTCCAATTTTTTTATATTTATAAATAATTTGCCTTCCCCTTAGATGAAGTGTCAACGGGTATGCTGTGCGTGCAACTGTCAAGTAATTTTTCAACTTAATTTCCACACACACGCAGGCAAGGTCATGTGGCGATGAATAAAATCACTGTCGTTGTGTAGTCCATTTATTTTGACGACAGGTAATTAGTTAATTGCTTTTAAAAAGCACCCGATGTCAAGGCAATTGACTTTCAGATTTGATGAAAACCAGCCTTAACACAAGAAAATAGCATTTGACGAACAAGATTTTAGACCCATTTTTTGTAAATTAGAATTGGCATCCATCTACTCTTATCTAACTTTTTTAAATTTATTTATTATATATATATATATATATATATATATATATATATATATATATATATATATATATATATATATATATATATATATATATATATATATATATATATATATTTTTTTTTTTTTTTTTTGAAAAAAAATTGATGTAACGAATTTTTGGATGTAGTTTTTATTTCATCAACAAGCTCAGTGTCTTGAACAAAGGAACGATTGATATTTTTATCCTTCAACTTGAACTATAAAATGCAATTTTGGATAGTTAAAAATAATAATAGAAATAACACAATCAACCGGTCGAGATGTTATTCAGCTGAGTTTGTTAGAGGCACAGTAGCAACTGATGTCATAGAACCTGTATGTATAACTGATGAATAAGAACCTGTAACGGTATAGTATTTTTAAAGTTTCTTACCTTTTTCTTAAGTATAATACATTGAACGCATGGATATGATTTAGCAAAAAGTGTCTGTTAGTGTCGTAATAAAATAATGTATGCTTTAGTTTTTACCTCTTTTAATCTCTAGTAAGTGTACATTGGCCAGGGAAGTAATGATAAGATACATTTCTTCCTGCGGTAAATTGAATAGGACAATGAAAATGAAAGCTCCTTAATCTTAGCCTTAAGTTGTATTTAAATGATGTTGGTTTAAAGTGCATATCATCGTCATGTACATGTATTAAATGTATCAGGGGTAGACAAGCCCAACAAAATAGTATTTTGTGACATAATCTCTTTTACAAAGGACTGTCGTGCAAATGATAGTTGACGAAGGAAAAGTACTGCATGCATGTATAAAAGAAAAATGAATGTTGTCAGCTGTTTATTTCAAAGCAATCTTATGGATATATGACAATCAACGTAACATCTCATGGCAGAAAACGAATCAAATCTCAAATTATGGCAATCTTTAAATGAAGACGATGAAGGACAAACGTTTCTTTTTCTTTGTTTTTGGTTTGTTTGTTTGTTTGTTTGTTTGTTTTCCTTTGCTTCTGCAGATATTTTTCTTATTGTTTTTTTTATTAATAATAAACAAAACAAACACTTAACCACTCACATACACACATACACGTTTGTAAATATAGCGGTTATGTTGTTTCCGCAATGTTAATCGTTAACTGGCCAAAACATTTACTGTAAGGATTCATCATAAATAACGACAAAAAGCTTGGTAAATGCCATTCATTAGTGTTTCGACTTCGTTTCTGATCTTTTAGTGGCAAATGTATGGTCCACCACGTAATTATGTAGATTTTGAAAAGATAAAAGGTCGGTTAGTTTAATGCTATTCTTGCGAACAGAATGTGTCGGCCATTTGTCTTGCTTCAACGAAGAACCCAATGTCGGTATACACTTTTTTACACATTGACCAATTAAATCAACCAATCAGTCTTTTTCTCTATAACGACATCTAGATTGAGATTTAGAGAAAAAATACACTTGCAAAAGCTTATGACAGTAAATGGTGAAATATTAACTTAAACTGAAGGAATTTCTATACATCAACGCCAAGGGGTGAGCTTACAATGTATATGTATCTTTACAGTAGATTTAAAATCATTACTGCACTCTCGATATGGGGATGAAAATCTGTTATTTTCAGTACTAAGTAACGCCCCTTATCCAAACTTTTTTCTATGTGCACCAGAAAGATCAATAATTTACGACTCGTTTTTGTAGTTGTCATTTTATTTATTCTGCTTGCATATCTTGGCCAATGCAGGTTCTTATCCTCTTTCCTCTGCCAGGTTGCAGGTCAAAGTAGATGTCGTAGCAATTTGATAAAAACATTTATAGGATAATTATATAAACATGCCAAAATTCAAATTACATCACATAAGAACACCTCGTAAATTGTTCCCTTTTGTACCAATAAAGGCCTTTAACAGTGCAACATGCACAGGAAGAATTCCATAGCGAGAGTTTCATCTCACTTGGCCAAATTCTCTTGAGGCGAAAAGGTTCCTTACTTTCTTGCATTGCGCGATTTGATAAACAACGGAGAGTTAATACTCGTTTAAAAGTATTGATTGAAATAATGGAACCGTGTCGGATAACATACATGTACACCCATTTAACTGCATATCAATTGGCCGTGATAGGTGATCGGTCAATCAATCAATCAATCAGATTGCCCATCTAGATTCCCATCACGAATGTAAAGATTTGATATGTCGTGTAATACCGATATCAGATATAATGGACTGCTTGATATAGGCCAAATCTGAAATGAAATTAATAAAAGTGTAATTGACAAGCAGCACTTATATGCTGCTTGAAGTGACATAATTAATCGTAAATTGTTGTGGTCTGCTGAGGAGATATTTCTTTAGGAGATATTTCTTTATTTCATAGTTTGTTCACAGATTTAAAAAGGTTTAACGCCAAGTTTTAATGGAGAGAAAAATACTCATTTATGGAGTGAAATGAAGAAAGTTGTCATTATTGAAATCAAGGTCTAATAAATTCCTACCCTCTGTGGACTTCGGTGTGATCAGGCAATGGACCCCTAGGCTATCAATTCTCTTGCCACAATTTTACATTAATGTATTGTGTTCTAAATCCCATGTCCCTGAGGACTAATATAAATTGAACAAATCTATGTTGGTGTGGCACGCGCATTTCGTGTAAAGTTGATCCTTTTGCGTTTGACATTTCTTTAATTGTCGGGCAAGTGCACGACAATTGTAGATTTAATCTCTAAGCTAGGAGAGAAATACAGAGAACTGCATTTAATGGTCTGTGTCAACCTTTTCTGTATGATGTCATTAGCATCTATGGTCACCTAGGGAGAGCAAACAACCTATTACGTGCATTAGGAAGCCCTGGACACATTGAATCGAGAACGGTCATTTTCATTAGTTTTGTGTCATTTTACAGGTAAACTTGCTGCTTGTTTCTTGATTTCTACAGCGCAAATTCTAAAACACATTCTACGTAGTGCGTTATGGGCGACACAATGGCTTTAAATGTTTATATTGCATTTGGTTTTAGAGAGTTGGATTTTTTTTTCGATTTTGCAGTTTTTAGGGGATCTTGAAAATGTGTTCACACTCCAGAACTAAGGTTTTATTGATCCGATTCATCTTTAACCACCTTTTTTCGAGCGGCGCCTTCCTTTTCGTCGAGTGTTTGAATCTCCTTTAACTGTGCAATTAATGATCTTATTTTCTACCATATCTCATTCTAATGGATGATAATCACGGGCTAGACTAGTGTCGCAAAACAGATAAGATAAAGAAAACCCGGTTCCAGTGAATTATTTGGGCATTGAATTAATCAGAACCATAATAGATCTTGATCAATTTCTCATAAAAACAGCAAACTTATTCCCTCCATCTTTCCGCCATTAGGCTCCTTTGGGAATTTGTGAAGTGTTACACATTGAACGATACATACGAATTGTATTGAAATTGGATGAGATTGAACCAAAGGCTTTTAGAGAATACATCATAAGGTCTGCTGTATTCTAATAAGTGATCATTGCTCGACCAATCAATCTGTTGCCAATGCAGGGAAAATAAAGTAAAATGCATGTATTCAGAAGCCATTAACGCGTTGACAAAAGAGACCTCATTGAGAGAACGAATAGATATGCCTGTTATTGTAAAAAGACAAACAATTCTCACGTTAATTTGGCAATTTCTAACTCTGCACACCTTGTAGTTGATTTTTTAACACAGATATCAATGTTTTATCCAAGTATCGAATATTGTTTTAACTAATATAAACGCACATGCTTGTTTAATAAACATTTAAACACTTTCATTTAGGCTTTACTATCTTTAATTCACACTGTATCACACTCTTTGTCTCTGAAGAATATCTCATTGTCTTTTTACAATATTTGATACTTAGCAAATATGGTGGAATGCATTTGCAAGGTTAAGATTTCAATTTTTGGGAATTAGCCGCGCTAAGACATAAATCTTATGCAAATAATTCCTCAGAATTTAATTCGTATGACTTTCAGAAAGACCATACTTAATACTCGAGACGATAGACGCTTAAAGAAGAATGGAATTATTTGTCATGCAGGATAATTCCATACGAAAGTATTAAAAGTCCGCCAGCATAAGGATAACTTCATGGGGAGCGTAATCAATAATATTTATTGAATCGATTGTAAAACGGCAAAGTTTCTGCAAAGGCCATCTTTTCCTTAAATTATTCAAATTATTGAATTTTTGCGCCAGTCATAACAAAATGGCTTTTATCAAAAACACACTTAGAGACATACCATTATATCATTCCATTATATTTTATTGCCTGGTTAACTTCATCTGTCTGAAGTCTTAGAGGAAGCCATGCAATGTACATGTCTATCAAAATGCATTTTGCAAAGATTTACTACTTTCTCCCAAGAAGCAACTTCATCGTAAGTCATTCTCAGGTTTCTTTTAATGGCATATGGTTACGACTAATTATCTAGAGATTTCTTTTCGAAACACATCATTTTCCACACTGTTGTTGATGGATGATACCGTCGTCCCGACAACCTCAAGGGAACGCGTGATGGAGAAGACGAACTTCAAATAAACTTTTGAAGCGGCTCAGTACTGAACCAAGAGAAAAAAAACATACAGTGTAACTCAATTAATACACGATTAAAAGACGTGATCAGTACATTTATTTAGGCGTCACATTCCATCATAACGGACAGATATATGCATATACGCGTATCTTGAAAGAGCAAAACGTCGTGTTAAGGAGGTTTGTGTTTTTTTTGTTGGCACTTTCTTTTCGTTGAAGAGACAGGTCCTGGGTGGTGCTCTTTTGACTAGAATAGTTTATGGACTTCAGAACTTCAGACACAGAGATCAACAGCTAATAAACTTTTGAAGCGGCTCAGTAATAAACCAAGAGAAAAAAATGTACAGTGTAACTCAGTTGGACGAGCCCTGTCATACACGATTAAAAAAAGTAATCGGTGGACTTATTTAGGCGTCACGTTCCATCATAACGGAGAGATATACGCATATGTACGCATCTTGAAAGAGCAAAACGTCAGGTGTTAAGGAGGTGTGTGTGTGTGTGTATCTGTGTGTGTGTGTGTGTGTTTGCACTTTCTTTTCGTTGGAGAGAAAGGTCCTAGGTGGTGCTCTTTTAACTAGAATAGTTTATGGACTTCTGAACTTCAGACACAGAGACCACCGACAGCAATGTGGCGGCGACAAAACTGACTTCATCTAGGACACAGTATCACATGTGTAAGGGTGATATTTACACTTAGTCTTACGGTGATTTGATATTGAAATTCAGTTATTCCGAATTTCTATTTAAAAGATTAAATAATAGCTCTGTCATACTTCTCTGTCCTTCTCTTCTTTTTTGTATAATAATAATAATAATAATAATAATAATAATAATAATAATTGAATGAATGAATGAATAAAGCCGATATATTGAAAAATAGTATTACCCTTCCATGGCATTTATCTGTTTTGCAGCACACTTAAATTACAGCTGTTTTGTAAAGCAGCCCAGTGAGTATTTGGAAAATACTTCTAAACGTTAGTTGATCTGGATCCAGAGTCTCAGCAAGCTGAAGAGCTACAAAGGGAAAGATAACTTTCAACTTTCCTCTTCAAGAATATAAATCGATTCTCTTTACTGAAATGTGGAGCAGCAACTGATACCAAGAGGCTTGGAATCACTTTGTATAAAGAACTTTTAAAATCAATTATTGATTGAAACTTTTTTACCTCTTGGGGTGAATGTTTGTGATTCACTCGTTCATCATCATTAACGTCGAGATCCTCACATTAGACCCTGTTTTTTTTTTTAATTTCTTCGCGGGTCATGTGTTAAAGACACAGCCGTCGTACAATTAATACAACGAGGCACGGGACCAGTCTCTAATTATCGTGTTTTTATGATCTGAAATCAAATCTATCACGGAATTAACAGGATTACCCATCGGTCTGTTTACTCTGTATAGTAATTACCTATTGTACTCGTACCTGATGTGCATAAAGTAAAGGACACAAAGGAATTGAATACACGATATTAAAGAGCACTTTTATATTGTATTGATTATAACATACAAGGAACCGTCTTACTCTACTGTCTAGCAAATACATATATCTATTTTCAGTTAGACAGGGTAGTTTCACTTTTTACGGATTCGTTATGGTTATTTTTTATCATCTCGATGATGCAGATTGTTTTCTGTGTTGTTTTCTTCATGTTTGTGTCACTTACTATCTCCATTTTGTAACTAACACTTGCATTTTAATATATGACAGTGACCTAGTTATTTAGGTGCACACCACCGTTTTATTGCTAGACTTACTGGTAACTAAGAGCCTATTCCCATTTTATTTCTATTTTAGGTACATTGCCATAGTTCATCCCCTAAAAGCCAATATACTGTGCAACCGACGTAACACCTTGATTGGAATCGCCTGTATTTGGCCATTGTCAGCTGCATTCGCAATTCCCATTCCCATTTTTAACGTCATTGGCACCCCTCCTAACGCAACTGATGCGAAATGTGCTACAAGGTTCCCGGGCAATCATGGCAGCATTTTTTCTGCCTGGAAGTATGCGGAAATGACATTGTGGTACATTGTGCCGATGGTGATTCTTATTGTGCTGTACACTATAGTAGGGCATAGGCTTTTTGCTGGGGCGGAGGAACTTCATGGCGGCCGAAAAGACAAAGGGGAGTCGGATGCACTGAAAGCAAGACGAGGGGTCATTAAGATGCTGGTTGCTAGCGTAGTGCTCTACTTAATCAGTTATTCTCCTATACAGGGGATGTTAATTTATACTACATTTCGACCGTTTCCCCTTCACAAGAGGTGGATGTGGCACGCCTTCGTGATCAGCCTGGTCTACGTCAACTCAGCTGCGAATCCCATCCTCTACTCTATCTTCAGTCAAAATTTTCGTCGCCGATTCCAGCGCATGGTTTGTTTCTGCAGCACGAAGTACAGAGCGGCGCGCTCTCTCAGCACTGCGGGGTCGTCCTGTTCTCAGACCGTTGGCCAATGTCCTTCAAACGCAACCAAGTACAGCCTGGTGCATTTGAACAGGGGTCA
This sequence comes from Lingula anatina, assembly GCF_001039355.2. Next base: position 454,954 of record NW_019774648.1, on the reverse strand, counting down.
TTCCGAAGCTTAGATGCGGCGAAGACACCGAGTATGGGCGTTTTACACGCAGTGTTGCCAATTATGAAAAAAGAAGAGCTGACATCTTATTCACCCTACAGCCCGTTTTAAAAGCGATGTAGTCCTATCTCCACATTATTAAAGATTGAAACGCGTCTGGGCATAAGTGCTTTTCTCTTTTCATTTACTGCTTACAGTGGCATTTGTCATCGTAACATAATGAGATTAATAGGTATACAATCATGACATCTTTTACATAACCAGTGAACTACTCCACAGTCCCCCTCCCCCGGGAAATCTTGTTGTATTTCATTAACCCATCCGTAATCTATCCCTTCCAATATACACTCAAAGGCGTAAGATCACTCCTTTTTTTACTCCTTCCTACAATTTTTTGTTTTGAAGATTTTAAAAAGCTTTATGTGAAGGAAAAAAATTACCGGGTGAAAAAAATTGTCCTTACGACTACCTAAAGGGACTAAAGGTAGTAAAACAGAAACAATTGATTTTAATGTACTTAGCATGCTGCTGCATCCATGTGACACAGAAACCCTTACTATATTTGATTATGTTACTTATTATGGTCACATACCTTACTACTGTAACCGTGATTTTTTCTTCCGATGCAAACGACATTTTAACTTGGGTAACGACTTCATTACTTTTAAAAATGCAATATCATCAGAGCCATAACATATAGTAATAAATTCGTAGTTTGCAAGAAAGAAAAATATCCAAAAAGAACAAAAAGTTGATATTTTCAAAATTGTCCAATTTCATGTCGCCAGAATTATTACTTTTTTGACAGCTTTCAGGGAATTTTTTTGACTCATTACAACAGGCAGATTTAAAGGTGAAAAGGAATTTAAGATGGCACATTCCGCTCGGACCGCTCCAATGACACATTAATTTTTCAACTTTAATTAGTAAACGTAAAAAAGTGGAAGATTGGTCGGTGTGTATATCAAAATCAGTCTGTAAAAATATATTTGATGTCTATTTTATATATACATATTTTATTTTTATGTAAAATAGACTGAATGGTGCGTGCACATTTATGTGAACAATTGTTAATTTATATATTGTTGTGTTCTACGTGTAAAAGGGGTGGTTTCAGTTGAAGATACCCAACTTTATCTACGATGTTAATTAAATTAAGGAGTCAATCTAAATGTTTTGATTTAATTTCACAATTAAGGTTAAGCAGTGGGCGATAAAACATGTTGATATGACTGCATTCTATACATGTATGGTTATAGATTTCATCTTCGGGTGACATGCAACAATCTTACAATCGCACTAGTCGGCCCACCTTCAATTTGAAATGACTCATAGTTTGCACTGTGCTTTTTTTATCAATTAACGAATAGTTAATGTTTTACAGTGATTTAGTCTGTAAGTCACATAATTATTATGTCCTTTTCAATGATAACCGGGTTCGGTGTAACTTGCTCTGAAAAGTTGTGCTTGGATTATCTTTCAACGTAATCAAACGCCAAAATTAGAAACGAAACGCTGGATTTAGAAAGCTGCCTCCCACTCTCTTTATATTTCCTCTGAATAAGAAAAAACTATTAAAGCAACAGTTAAATGACTTAACAATATCAAAAAATTAAGACACGATGGCAGAGGCGTAGGTTTATTCAACGCCAGAATTGAGTATCTTAAACCTTATATCTAATAGAGTGTGATTCCTAATCCAATTAATTAATGGCCAGGATTTGTACATTTGCTTTAACAGTTATATATTATTGAGTGGACTGGCGACATCTGTAAATTGCTTTTCCCGTCAGAACAAATGACATATGGGAAATAAACCTGGCACTTGCTTATCCCACTGAAACCAAGTGGGACGTTCCTAGATGGATGCTTCATCCTATTTAGTGGTTTAGCTATAAAGGGAATGGGTGAAACTGGAAATGTTTGAATTATAAAATGAACTGTGCACTTAATGTTTACGTACAGCCGAGTGATATTTCGACATTTAATGTGATCAGCGTCACTTGTTGCTTTTATTACATGGTAAAATTAACTGTGAAAACGGAAAAAAACTAAAAAAAATCAATGCCAACACCATTGGGATGATGAAGCAATTTATTAACTTTGAAAGAAAGATTATTCTTTTATTATGTATTTGTATTGGTAGCATATTAGGCACAAAGTTTTCTAGTGGAGAACGATTAGTATATATACCATAAATGGTGCACGCAGCAAGGAGAAGGGCGGATGTACGGCAATGACAGATGTTAATGTAAGGCAGTGTCAGTGAACGGCGTCGTGTTATCACATTATCAATCTGCTATCAAAATGGTATTATACAGAATTAGTATATTTAATGGATTTGTACAGGTTAATAATTCTCCAAAGTTGGCTTGCACTTTCGCAAATGAACGGCCTTTCTGTGTACAATTCGATTTGTCTCTGTAAACTGATGCCAGATTAAACTGATGCGCAGTTTGGCCCTAAAGGTGATATTTAGTGGTAATATATATATATGTAAGTAAATCGACCTATCGTTAATCATCAGCGAAATTGCCATTTCCTCACTTTTTTATCCTCGCACCTCCTGGGTCGAGTGTCTGTGATGCCCAAAGGCTTCGCGTTTCAAGGGTCTCCAGCAATCTCACATAGAAGGTGTTAGTGAGATCCCTACAAATTTCCACTAAGAAATATATATATATATATTCGCTATAGTTACTGCAGTATGTTTAAGTAGACCTCGACATTTGTACCATTGATCATCATCATTGTGCGTGACAATGTTGCAACACGTATCTTCTGTTCAACCACGGTTATTAAATGCCTGTTTATTGTGGGTTTAATAAAACAAGCAGCAATGTTTCTTTTATTGAAAATAACATCAGTATCCACTTCCTTTTTATTATTTCATTATTTAAAGTGCGATGTATACCTGGATAGATTGTATGTTGTCTTACAACTACCGTATTTATGCTATTTGACAAAAAGTTGGATGCCTGAATGTTCGAAGACATACCAAAGCTTGCAGTTTTAAGTTTTATTTCGCTAATTTAGTATAAACTTGATATTTGTTACGTAATTTATGACTTATATTTTTGAAATAAATACATTGCTATTGTCTTCAATTTTTTCTCACGTCTCATTCCTATAATAATGTTGAGTACGTTAGATTAAGACTTTAATTACTAGAAACCGTACTCTCAACAACTGAATGGCCAATCGAAAAGGATAGGATATTTTTTCTTTTTTAAAAAATTTACATGCACCAGGCTCTCAGATATAGAAGCTATGGGAGAGGTTTTCTTGTACATTGGGTACACACGTGTCAATCGGAATACTCAAATACACACTCCTATCATTTGAATCTAAATTGCTTATAGATCGAATGGTAACTTTATGCGACCTTTTTGAATTTTTAATTGCAATATAATATTAAGAAAAGTTACGTATCATAAACTGTTAAACATGTCATTAAAGATACATCAAAGTATACATACAAGTCAACACGTAGGGTCGACTCCCTTATTAAAAATATCAATGAATTTTTACAGATTGAATTCTTTTTTCTACTTTATTCCTTTTCCTGATTTACTATAGTAACATTATCTTAAATTGTTCTTCAACTTCCTGTCGGTATTAGTTATCTGTGATTGCTTCTTAGGCTATAAATTTGGTCTTTAGCAACAAAAATTGATAAGTTACTTAACGAGCGCAATTGACCCTAATTTTGAGGAAATTGTAATATTTATCGCTCCTTTTTTTTAAAAAAAGGATTTGCATCGTATACTGGCTTAGTAAGAGGGGGAAATTTAAAAATTACTGCAGAAAATATAAATGCTGTTGTTGCTCTTAAATCGCCCATAGTGTGGATTCGACATTAATTCCCTATATAGTAAAATTGGAAGAAAAATCAACTGACGCAGAAAACGTTGTTTTTATGTTTGTTAAAAACATCGTATGCTTAAAAAAAACAACAATCGTGAATTTAAATTTTGCCTTCAAATCCTGTCAACAGAGAGTCACCACTAGTTTACTAGTTTACCTACTTTGGTCTGGCCTTATTTGTAACAAGTTTCTATATTGTCTAACCAGACATCTCACTATCTTTCATTGATTGTGTTCAACGATCTGTCATGAAGAGGATGCTGCGCCACGTGGAGGGCAGGAAAAAACAGGAAATACCTCTTTTTATGAGTATATTAGTGTAGCTGGTAAACAGACACATGCACTTGGGTGTTCTTCATTATAGACACGCCAGGCGTTATCCAAACATCGATTATAAAGCACACAATGAAACGAAACTCTAAGCAAAATAAAATCAATGAAACCATCACTAACAGAAAAAATTATCTCTTACCAGAGATTGGACGTTTCAGAACACATGCCCCCAAAACCGAATAACGGAATATGCTATTTATCACGTGAAGTCGACCTATACGTGTACTAATGGCCAGTCATTAGTTTTCGGTAAATGTACATGTATATACTGGGTATCTGCACGTCCGAGATACTGGGTGACAGCACTGGGTGATCATCTTTCAAACTTTTTCATTCTTAGCCGGAAATGACACTAAAATAGAGCTTAAATCTGGGTCTCAGGCATACCGGTCCGTTTTGCAGCTTTATATAATGGAAAAGAAAGCTCTCAGAGCAGTATTTTCATGTATTTGGTCATCTCAGGGACTATTTACGGAACACACAATAGAGAGAAACAAAAATTGCTCTGCGTCTCAAATTTTGATGGGTGACGAAAATGGGTTGTTGTGCATTAATCTACAAATCGTTCAATTTCGGGATTTAAATACCTGAAATGCACACTGCTTTTTATAAAACAACAATGTGTAAGGAAATTCTGTCATGTGAGCGAGTGTTCACAGATGCTATGACACAATCTTACTTCGTTTGCTTCAGACACGCGTCAGAGAAACCACAGCTAGCGTGTACCTGTAGTTTCGTTTCCCCATTCAGATTCGGCATAGGGACTTAGCGTAAATAGTAGAGATTTCCACTTATGACGTTATAACCCGGTCACATGAATATTAAATGAGACTAATTAAATTAGCTATATCCGGTCCCCACTTTTTGGTGTGCAATTCACGAAAAACGATTTCATGTCGTCACTGTTTAACCACCGATTCAGGAACTCAGCGTGCTTTCCCAACACTATGAAGTTAAGTGTACTCTTCCCTGATAATTTTTTAATGTGTTTAATGCTACATTTTCCAACCTTTATGAATATAAAAAAAATACGATGCATATTCTAAACGGAAAGCGTGCTCACAAGATCGGGGCAATGCTGCCCTTGTCCCATTGTTGTTACCCAATATCAGTATGCAGATGTACATTTATTTCCCTCGCGTAGAAGGGCATTGTATGCAGGTGCCGTTAATTTAACTGAATGTTGCAAGCAATTGCAAGCAAAACGTTAATTGTAGATAATCTCAAGCAATTGTAAAAACGATAAAATGATAAACATTAATTGAGACGTAACAGAGAACTTAATGGCAACTTAAATTGGATGAGTGAATAAATAGATTAATGAATAGACAAATAAATGCATTGAGCAATATTCATGGATAGATAAAAAGAAACTCTGGAAATGTCCTTAACTGACACTTGAATTGAATTTTTTGCTATCATCACAGGAAAAAAAACACTGGTTTTGACAAGAAACGTGATAGCTCAAATTAGCTGAGCTTATTTATCTGTCATCATTAAAAGTGTCGTCGGCGTATCAGAGGCATTAAGTCATTAACTCATTACTGCAGTGCTGATGGCTGTAATATACTTGTCGTAGCGCCTTAATACAGAATTCAATGGGACAATAAATCGACCGAACAAATATTGTGCTTAAAGGTAAAATGTATTTGGCCAAAATCAAACAAAATATTATATATTAGTATCTTTTTTTAAAAAAACCAACGCTATAATTTTAAGCTAATGCGTTTCTTTTGGATGCACTGACAAGGGCTCAATATGTACACGTATATACAATATTTAAATATACTTCAATGATTAATAATTAGATGTTATCATTTACTTTCCTCATGCATCGATAACAGACACTTTTTTGATTTAAAAAGTATTTTATTCTTTCCACAAGGTAAATCACACGCCCATTTCATGTTCATGTATATTGTAATCAGCACAGTTGATTATGCAGCACAGACACAAAGGCAGAACACTATGTCCAGAGAAGCTGAAGGCAGTCCAAGTATGACGGACGGAGTTAGGAAACGGATAACGTTAGTATACGTAAACAACAATTGCTCTTATAACTAAAAATACTGTTCTTATCTGTTTCTATTGAAAATCAGACTAGATTGTTTTAGCGTACGATGAAAAGAGTGTGCATAAAACAAATACCCGTGAAGAAACAGTGAAGTGTATTATGTGAACGTCATCCAAAGAGGTGAGGAGACGGATTCTGAATAATGACATACATGTTTATCTTTTTTTCCTTTCAAAAAAAAAAAAGCACAAATACATGTGTTAAACAGAAAATGTAGCGGAAATATCAAATAAAATCGAGCATTCCGTGAATAATTTTAAAACTTACAACAGAAGTAAAATGACTGCAGTATCACCAAGCAAAATAATAAACACTATAACAAAATTTGGTCAGTAGAATACCAATAAAAAGTTTATATTCATCGAGTGGACTAGTGAAAATACATAAACAGTGACTGGAACAGAATATCAAAATCATTACAGACCTATATATAGGTACAGTAGACCCATATCTAACCTCTTGCAACCAAAGAAAATGACAATAATGTAAGTCCTTTAGAAAAAAAGAGAGAAATACCAACCAATATTGTTAGCACAGCTCTTGAGATGGGTTGTCTTGGAATGTTCTAAGGAAGGACAAAAACGAGGAGAATTTCTCAACAAAGATAATCGTGACTTCAAGCTAAATGTTGCTGCATTAATGGCAGTCTCTTCATGCATTTGGGTGTGGGCATGTTATTTATATATCTTATTAACGCACACAGACATTCTTGGCACTTACAATATATATATTTCATGAACGCAATTTGCGTCCATCCAAGTGCTAAGCGCTCTTTATAAACAAGTAAGCTGCGCGTACAAAGAAGTTCCACGAGTCTCTGGAAACATTCCTAAATGACTTTCGGACACGTTTGTGAATATACATATAATGTGTAGATATCTATATATTAAGACGTGAAAATTACGAGTCAATCTCATCACAGTGTGCTTCTTAAAGGTCTAATGATATCCGACGTGTTTTAAGACAAGACATGGAGGTGTTGACTCTTTACGCTTATTATGGTACAAAAACGAAATTTTGTGTTTTTTGAATGGGCATAATTATTTCGTGTACTTTTCATGTCCGCAATGCCTCTGTTCGTTAAGCATATGAATAATTTTTTGTCCTTGTAAAAAGGGCTATTTTGTGACCATAAGCTGCTGCGGCTGCTGCTGCGTTCTTTGTATCACAGTATAGCAGATCACATTTGCGAGACTGGGGGGTCCCCTATGTCGCATCTTAAGCCTTCTCTCACAGGCCTATTCCGGCGATGTGCTGCAATGAAGATAATTCCAGAAATCTGCTCTCCTTTTTTTATGAAGGAGGTTACTGAGCTCGGTGCTTTGGGGAGTAATATAACCCTCACTCGTGCCTGCATTTCAACACGTCACACATTTCAATCATTTCAGACGCATAGCTTTAATCGCAGCGCCCGGGTATATGGGCGACCGGAGCCTGTCCCCAGGAATGTAACCGCAAACATGTCATGCATTTGAAGAAATGTTGTCTGATTTTGAAGTTCGCGATGGCCGCCGATGACCGACGGCGTTTAATGGCGGTAAGGGGGACATTGGCCGCTGGCTATTCAAACTGGCAGCACGCGGTCGATTTGGATGTGGCTTGGATGCGGTAGATGAGAGAGGAGATTGTGCTTGCTGTTTCTGTTCCTGAATTGCTGCGATGTGTTCCGCTACCGCACCTGGCAGAGCCTCCAACTGTAACTGAGATCAGAGAAGAAATATATAAATGGAATGTGTTTACTTGGAATTGCCTTGTTTCAACACAGTCGTTTCTTTTAAACACCATTCATTTGATTTGGATGTCTTCACAGACTCGTGTTACAATTGTATGATTTTTTATCCGTTAAGGCGTTCATTTGGGATGCGATATAACGTCTACGATGACGGTAACAAGATGCACTGCGTAGGTTTAATGAAATATAATTCTGAATTAAATTCTATTGGTGCTGCTACAACCCTGGACTTTGTTCACGTCGAATTACAACTAATGAAATTATCAAACCGACTTTTTCCTTACCTGAAGAGAGGTTAACTTTTCTTCAATTTCGTCCACTCTAGATTCGACAGTCGCCTGCTTAAGATGCATATCGGTAACCATTTCAAACATGTTGGTCTGCGTCTGAAAAAATGGCATTATTTTAGTGTATGGTAGCAATTCAATTACCCAGTTCTTGCATGAAAAAAGGGTTCCTCAAAAACCAAGAACCCACAACATTGGATTCGTATGGATATACTTAGGGTAAAATTCACACCTGGGTGGATACGACCTTGTTCAGCAAAATATGCTTTCAGACTAATAAAATAAATCACCAGGTTGGTTTTCTAAAGACAGTGTACTAACTGAATAGTTTATGGGCAATGCAGACCGTGAACTTAACTGTATGTGACTTAAAAGCAATAATACCAATTGGAGTAAGGAAAGACGCAGGGAAAAGAGAACTGCAGCGTTAGTGAGGATAAGTAGGGATATTCGCACACTCCATTTGCTAAATAAATGCAGGTATTAGTTGGAGCACAGTCAGCGTTAACCTCATCCTAAGAAAGAAGAACCTACGTTGCCTACGTGCTTTCAAGACGGTTGCTTAATTAGCTGGGTTATTATTTCAAGAACACTAAAGGTATTGGGGAATGCTTGGTGCACATTCATATCTTCAAAATAAACTTCAAATCGGCAGGTGGAGTTAACCAACAATAGATTTGCACACTTGGTATTAGTAAGGTAAAGGGAACACTAACAGCATCGGTTTATATATTGCAAAAAGAAAAAAAGTAAAAACTTCCAGTCAGAATGAATCGATATTGGATGAACCCTGCTAGGTATGCACCAAAGCCACTTAAAAAGCAACCAATAATGAATCCGTTCGGAGGACTAAGAATAAATAGGAATGCTATTTGATATCCAGCAAGCCATCGGGAAGAGTAGCTTGCGGAAACAACTCAGGCAAACAATTTACATTCACACACGCAAGGTAGAACAGAACATGCTACACTTATGGCTATAGTTAAGATGGGAATTAAGTTTGAGATGAAAACTAGGAATTCCATTTCACATGCGCATTAGTCCAGAGCACCTATAACCTAACATCTAACACAGCAGCAACCGGCTAAAAGTATTCAAGTCAAAGAACCCAAATTAAACAGCGCCTTTCCCATCACATTTAATATTCATAATATAATGTAACATACCATCCAACGTGCCAACGTGCCCCATATCCAACCAAACACTAAAATCGTATTAGTAAACTACTACTCTCCCGGACAAATCGCTTCATGGTGCGTCTCATCTTCTTAGCCAATTTCTGTCGTTATGACAACGTCCCTGCACCATCGATATCGGCATTATTAAATGGAGTAGTTTACTCGTTAAAGGGGCGGGGATGGGTTCAAATATAAGGCGGGATCTATGCTCAGGAATAAAATCAACACCATACATTTTAAATAAGGGAGAGTAGTAGAAGTTTGAATGCATGTAAACCACACCTAAACATTCTGAGAGACGGGTATAGACTCAAACCTGTTGATAGACGATATGCGGCACGGAGATATACACGCTGGGACAAGCCTCCAAACCATTCTGAAACATACGCTACAAAAGGCAACAGTCCATTAGTGTGACAAACACGTCGAGGAGACGACAGTGTTAGGAGCATAAGATTAAGAAGTAGTGACTCTGGGTTTGTGTGCGTGTATGATGTCAAGGGATTTGGTGAAGGACTGAAATTGGGGTCGTTCTATTCTCAGGGAAGATACACATATTTTAACAATGCGTGCACAGATGAAAAGTCAACGTGATTGTCTGGTACGATGAAAAGTCCCTTTCATTAAAAGACGTACATGTATAGACGGAGGGTCTCTTTGAGTCGATTTGGAATGCTGTTTTTAAAGATAGTCTCTCTGGCAGCTTGTTTCAATCTCTAACATTTATTTCACTGCATAAATTTGGACGGTCATCAAAAAGCACTTTCCAGGCGGTAGCTACATTATTGGAATCTGTGGCTTTACAGACAGTTTCATCAAATGTTATCTGTTGGCCCCCTACATTTCGCTCAATAGGAATAGCGCAATTTGCCTTGACAAAACAATCAGGAAATGCCAAATCACAGTATTCACACATTTTGCAATAATGGCTCTAAACCTATGTAATGAGTGCTGTTATATTAATCATAGGGCGAAAACAGCGCTAACTTCGCAAGTGTAAATAAGGCATAGACGTAAGAACATTTGTGCTTTAGAAAAGCAATAAAATACCACTGCGTAGATATAACATCCTTGCTATCAGTAATGAAAATATCACAGGTATGATGAATAATTAAGGGCGATTCTCATATTAGATGTAGAATAAGCAAGATAGATGTCACATTGCGTACACAAACGACATTAAAATTCGGCAACAACATAGGAACGCTTAAATGCTTGATGGGAAGAAAGCTTACCTGGTACTCGCCTAAATTGGGGAAGTCTAATGAGGGTATCTTGTTGTGATGAAATATGTTTGTTACAACAGAACATACGCAAGCAGCACACCGCCGACATCAATGCAATTACCTACCTTTGCTAAGTCTACTAGGGTGTTGGCTTGGTCGGTGAGCTTTCTTTGATATACTTTCACTTTTCGCAAACTGAAAACAAAGCATATATAGAAGTAATACAACTGTTATCATATTAAATTTGATATCATATTCAATATCGACACCCATGTTTACAAATATATAATAAACGTCACATTTGACATATTGCAGTCGTCCTTAACACCATCGGTTTCAAAATCCATGAAGCAAACAATACCTTTTTTTCCGCACTAGTACTATTGGCAACGATCAAAGCCATGTGGGAGAAGATCAGGTGCTATTAAGCTGATAATTTGTAGTTAGGCTGCTTAATTAGCCATACCTAAATGCCAGACTTTACAGGACTCAGCAACTATCAAATATACACGTTCTGGTACTGTGGTTTGGGTTTTGACAGATAAACATCAAGGAAGGGAACATTTTGGACTTACTGACAAATCTGCCTGTTTTACAACGAATAATGTGCCACGTAACCTACAGCGCGTGTTACGTGTTTGGTTCATTTCCTAACTGTGAATTGTTCTTAATCATTTATAATAATCTGTTTTCCTTTATAATAATAATAATTATAAATTACTTTTGGGCATGTTTATTAGTACATATTTTGCGTGTATAATGCTGTTGATTTCTGAGCTGTGAACATTCTACTGTGAAATGACTTCAAGTATCGTGTTTTGAACGCGATGAATAATATCTTTTTCTTCCACCAATACATTCTCTTATGTGGCCTGTTTTTGGTTATTTTGGCAACGATACATTTTTTCGCGCGTTATATTGTTTTTATTCTCACCTGTGAATTGCCTGAAGGAATTTTCGTTGGTGTGTCCGTACTTTACTGGTGTTTACCCTTTTCACTAACTTTGTATATTTATAGATTAACCACGTTTCTCTAAGAACGTTTGCTGCCGAATTTTTCATCTGGAATTCAATGTGAAAATATGATAGCATTAATAATGGTACGATAAGATATTTTCAATCCAAGATCAATTCAAATTATAAGCGGTATTGCTCTTTTTGTCACTGTTTCAGTTATCTTACTGCGTTTATGCTAAAAACACGCTGCATACCGTACGCATCCTTAGCATCAAGTCAGATTAACTATAAATGATGCTCTGAATAGCGACATTGCGAGACGGGTGAGCCATTAAATTCCCTTTTTCAACCGCTTACCCTCTTTGTGAGCTGAGAGTCCATCATGAAGTTGTGGACGTGTTTCTCTGCTCTCGTGAGCTCAAGCTTCCTGGCTATGACCGCTACTACGAGAGCAGTGCACCCTGACCCCTGGAAGGAATTGTCAGAAATACACATGATAGAAACCCTTCGTAATCTCATAGCCATTCAGGCATGTGGCTCATTTGGATTGGAATTATTATCAAGCTAAAATCATGTCGAAATAATAGGAATCAAAGCTGAATTAAATAACAGCATATGATGTATTACAAAGATAAAATGTAAGAAATTCGTATACGATCAGTCATTACGATGGATCGCAGTTTGAAAATGATAGTCAAGATAGATGAGACAGACATATAAATTGGGCAATCATGAACACAAATTGACATATGACTAAGACATTAAGAATCTTTTCCAAATTATTCATCCCAGTTAAGCACTTTTAAAGTACCATCACCATTTTAGATGCTACAGAACGTTGCCAATGTGCTATGACGATCTCCAACCACCTGCGACATCGGTTTAAAATGGAAAGACTGTATGAATTATGTTGGCCATGTTATCTTTCAACTAAGTATCAATATTGAAGATTGAGAGAATTTTTAAAGGACTTCGACTGTGAATCATAGTTAAATCAAACAAATCCTAGGACATTCTAAATAGTGGTTAAAGGCGTAAGATTATCATCATTTTAACAAACTCCAACCGTTTTAAAGTATACATTTATGGAGGATTTCACCTATTTTTAGCTTACCATAATCCCTGTAAATACTGCGATGGCCCGTCCACAGTACGTGTTAGGTACGAGATCACCATACCCAATGGAGAGAAATGTGATTGCAATCATCCACATAGAGTTCAAGAGGTTCTTATGTTGGTCGTCATGGTAACTGTAAGTAAAAATTTAAGTCCTTTGCACACTTCTTTATTTGCAAAAATTATTTTACAGCGAGGTGGAATCTGACTGCAAATAAAAGACAGAGTGTTATTAGAAATCCTGCTTTATTAGCCAAGATGTGATACAGCATGTTTTAACACGTCTATAATCAGATGACTGCACCATCAGAGCCTGCTGCCTGTAATACGATAAAATAATTCCTCCTCCCAGTAATACACGCTTAAAGGAAATTAAAAGGCATAGAAACCCGAGGACAGGACATCGTTAAATGTTATCCGTAGGGTCAAACATATGGCTGGGCCGATTTTCCGACAAGAGGAGAAATATCAAAGATAAAACACTGTTTGAAAGACGGGAGCGAACAATAAGTTTGAATAGAACAATTGGATGAACGCGTATACCTAGCCATGTTAATAATAATAAGTCAATTTGTGTTTGGTCCGGTCAGACCAGCGCTTCATTATGGGAGATATGATGTTTGCAAAGATATTGAATGCATATTGGAAAACAGACCGCTGTTAAAAATGGAAAGTGATGTAGACAATGCATGCATAAATCAGAGCCGAAGTGCTTGCGAAGCAGCACTTTGTCGCACAGCTTTCAGCGTTCCTGATGGAAAAATATGTAGAATAAGTGCCTTAAAAAGAAGAAATCAATGGTAACTACTAGTTACCTTTGAAGACAGATTATAACTAGCTGTCAAGTATTTGCAATCTATTTAAAGGTCGCATTTTTGTAATCGTTTCATCTGACGTTAATTAAGGCACAACGATCATCAAAGAGTGGGGTTCAATGTAACTCCGGGGCGATCTATTCTTTGCTACAATATGTGACCGACATAATGACCGCATCTCGTGATGAACGAGTCATGCATGAAAAAATCATAGTAACTCAGAAATTTAGGGGCGGGAGGTTGACAATTTACCTCTTCTTATCAAGAGAGTCGGGTATTTGGAGATTCTCCAGCAATACCAAGGGGCACTCAAAGACTGCAATCATTTCAGTCTTCTGAATTTCATTATATTTTAGCAAATGCTCGTGTATGAATTACATGTAAAAACGTTATGTCATAAGACATGCGTGTTTTGCTAGATAGCAATTATCTGAATCAAAATATGCATTACATTGTACAAACCAAGTGACACGAGTTGCAATAAATTGCAATAAATAAATATATATCATCACTACTGTATTACAATCAGTACATACTGTCGATCGCGAGTTAGTCTACCAAACACTGATTATTTAAGACGAAGAACAGGCTTTAGATGTAATTATATAGGAAGCAGGTGTTGATGGACAGATAAATTGTGAAAATTACAAAAACACAATTACAGGCACGGGGGACGTTATTTCTTCACACCTGATCCTTATTAAGCTAAGATTACACTTTGGCATTCACAATAGTCCAATTTGATGCCATCACGACAGTTAATGTGACAGAGATTAAAACCCCTTCACACACTGCGGGTGAGCGTTAATGAATCTTGGATCCTGGTGCTTAGTTATCTGTTATATACTAAAATAGTCCTGAAACTTGAGCTTTCAAAGCGCGTTATATTTGATACCCCTTTCCTTGTCAAAAGTAAGCAATAATTCGACAAGCACAAATAATACTAAAAAATTCCCCGATATCACCAAGCATCAGTAAATCACATTCAACTTATCGACTTTGGAGGAGGGGCGGGAACGGGGTGCAGAAATAAACACAGTACATGACAGTAATGGGATCATAAGCAGAGGTATAGAAACATTAAGTCCAAGCAAACCATGAGTAACCTCATATTCAAAATAAAATGATTAAATGTTCATATCTAGTCGGTCTCGCAGACAATATGAATCGACATGTTCGCGGTTTATAAAGTTCGTTATAACTTGTCGCAGCTTGTTTGGCGGAATTAAACCAAACGACGTAGGTTTTTAATTGAGACAGTGATATAGATGACAAGGTTTATCTAGCTAATAAATGCTGATGCTATGTGACACTCTTTCTTGTTAGCCGTGACGTCAAAGATATACATTTGGACACGCGGGCGCCATGTCCACACAGCAATCCCTTGAAATGGAGCAGGAACATGATCTTAGGTTATAAGTGTCCTCTCGTGTGTGTCAAGAGAAAAATATAAAACAAACACGAGACAGCTTACATAAAAGTACCGTTTCTAGATGTGAATGAACTGTGCATCTCGTTTTCTTGATCATTCTTTTTAGATGGATTGTCCTCATTATGCCAGCTATCCCGAGGTCCCAAAAGTAAACTGGTTCAAATCTGGTTATGTTTTGAGAAAGAAAACCAAATTTGTATATAAGTTATATAAGATCGATACACTCTCATACAAATACCACATCCAATAAATGGTTATTGACACAATGTTACATTGCTCAAAGAACGGCCGCCTTTAGCATTTCATAATCATATAAGTACACTAGGAGCTTGGTGCCAAGAATTGATGTTATATTTGCAGAGAAAATTAGTTTTTTTCTGATCACAAAAATAGGCTATTGACCGCATAATGATGTAAAAACCTGCAACTTAGGAAGTATCTTTTGCAAGGATGGACCGGTTAGATTGCACATCACGCCGCATTCATCTCAACGTCCCAAAAGAGGTTCTAATATCAATTTCATGCCGCTCCGCTGAATGATCAATCCCCTTGGTGACTGATAAGTTATGTAAACTGATTAATTACAAACCCAATTAATACCCGATATAATGTTAAAATTATGAGATGGAATCTAACAACTATAAATCCCGCAGCGCGTCTCTATGACTTCTTAATCTCGAATGTAAAACCTTCCTTTTTTTCTTCATTTCAATAACCTTATCTGGTTTTCCTACCAACAATCAAGTGGGTCTTAGCAATTCCTCTACCGTCCATGTCATAATTCATACTCAGCTCAATTCGTTTAAGAAGCGTATTAAAGGGCGTCTGGCTAGGCTAAAAAAAGTGTGTTCTATTTTTTGTTAACTATACGCGGCAAAGAAATTCTGTTAATTTCTATAAACAGTGTCGACGACGTTGTTGTTTGCATTGGACCAGTATTTACCAAGATATATTTGCTTTGTGCACATATCTACTAGTGTTTTTAGAGATGCCAGATGTTATGAAAATGCATTAGATATTCTCCACTCTGTTTACCGCGTTGATTAACTACGTGATTAGTTGTTTCTTTCCCTAATGGTATTACAAGGTGAATTGCGTCGCAAGATCACCCATTTTGTAAATGAGAATTACGTACACAGGAAATTTATTATCAAGATTGAGGTGATCAACACCGCAAGGACTCATTTGATATGAAATAGAATTAATTATCTCTTGGTATTTCAAAATCGTTTGATTGGATAGGGGGTCCTAGACCTTTAATTTTGAGTGGACCTATTATAATGAAAAAATGAATAGAAATCACCGAGTTTTACAAAAAGAATACGATGTAAAATCTGTAACATTGAAATAAACGATGACTTCGAGATATATGTATAAGTCGCACCTGCCGTCCAAATAAAAATGCATTCTAGTAAATTAAACATAAACATGTTTGTGCCCCTGATTTTCATGCAAAACAGAATAATGGCCATCCGTTTCTGCATTAAAAAAGTCTAGAATAGTCATACCATGATTTGAAAGCAACCCATGTTACCAATAAGCAGACATACCGGTAAGTCTGGTATTATTTCCTTGATGCTTTATCATGGAAACCCGGACGGTGGCAAGGTGTGCTTTATCTCAAGGCAGGTATGATTTTGGGTGCAATTTCGGTGCCATCACCACGTGCGAGCAGGGAAGAATTTCCTACCGGATATATGTATAGGAACTAAAGGGTCAATAAAAGTGCAATTTTGCACGTAAATGTCAAAGGCACGCAAGGTTACGCATTTCATGGGTAAATATGGCGAGACGACGTTTCTTTGATATCATACTGAGTATATGAAAAGAACTCCAGGAGATGTATGACTTGAGTGATTCCATTTGCAAAACAAATATGTATTCCAAAAGTGGGCCTACGCCATGACAGGCGTTCACAGTCCTTTGACGTATCAAAACAAGGCACACGCCGTAAGGCGAATGTCCGACAAAAAGCCTACTTGTGTCAGCCAATGCTTTCAGTAGAAAATTTGTCCGCACCTTTCAAAAAGATTCAACACTGCAACATGTGTGCCATTTAGCATCCGTTTACTCAACATGCGATGGTATTTGTCATTTTGGGAGTTTCCAATTCACCTCATGAAGTGTAATGTTTGATTTAATGATGGGCTTTTCGAAACCATTTGATGAGTGGATATCAACAGCGTTCCACTCATATACGCCATACCACATTTACTACTTGCGTTTGATTTCTCCAGAGCATTTACTTATATACCAATTTCACCATAAAGCTGCCAAGAGCACCGACACTTAAAGATAGATGTATACAAAATTCATGCAATTGAAATTGGGGTCTTACTTGTAAAGCCTTTGCACTACCACATTTAATACGCCGGGGTGACAGATAGTCTGGCAATAGCAAAAGGTAGACAATTTAAAATACAGGTTAATGTTGTTCCAACTACATTGACAAGATGGCCATAAATCTTCAGTTATTTCTATCAATCATTAGTGTAGTCAAAAAAAAGAGGATATTGGAACTGTTGAATGTCCAAATTAAAAAAAAAGGTTGCAACAAACCGCAAAAGGAGCATATGGCTTTGTTAATGGAAAAGTATGCCTAATTATGTCTAAAATATCATTCTTTATCCTGTAGGCTGTACATAATTGAGGTAAAAGTACAGTATGAAATAGGCCCTTATGTACCTTGCAGTTTATAAATTATATATAAAAATACGAATCGTTTGCTCGTTAACTTGGCACTGCAAAATACACGAAAATACCATTCTTATTTTCGATTAGGCAAAGGTGACAAAAATCCATTTTGGATCCCTGTTCATTGGACAGGAGTGTAAAAGACCGTCAATCATGTGCGAAAATTTCTTTAAGTAATGTACAAAATACAGATGAATCGATTCTTGCAGTGTCTATTGCTGTTCCATTAGGAGTGACTGAGTGGGCGTTATTAAAGCATGTAGCAATGTCAGCGCGAAAGTACATGTGTGAAAAAAAGCTTGAGTTTCATGACACTGACGATGGTCCTCTTCTATTCAGCAATGGAAGCATAAATAAGATGTGAAAAAAAAACAGTTTTCAACTGTCCCTGAAACCCAGGACGTGTTTGAAGGGCTGATAAGTGATTTACCAGTATTAACATGTACATTATACCACCTGCACCGTGTCCTGCGTATTGCGCAAGCAAACTGATAAGGCCGTAAAAGCCGTTTGTCCCAAAAAGCTTTCAACTCAAATCATGGATCAATGTGCAATGCTTTCGGGAAATGGCATGGTTTATGTCATCAAATGCTTGGGTACACATGGAAGGTTACATCTAAAAGGAAATAAATGTGTTTTAAGCCTTAGGTATTAGCAATTGGCATTGAACTAAGGGTGCCATGGACAATGGTATGTTGGATATTAGGCACTTGTATAACTGAACAAAGCATGTATCCTAGTGGTGCTCCACTGAAGTGTAATAACCTTTTAAGACATTGATGCGCAATAATCATGAACATGTATTTGAACCATGAGTATATTGCATCCCCTCTCTCTCTCTCTCTCTCTCTCTCTCTCTCTCTCTCTCTCTCTCTCTCTCTCTGCATTTAGCTTAGCATGCACTTCGTATCTGTTTGCTTCAGGCACAGAACTGTATTTCAAGACATATTTACAAGAATTATGCTCTATGCTGGTATGCTCTGTTTGTCTAAACAAAGCAATCCAAATAAAGGGGACATTTGTTTAATTATACACATATAGCATTACGATACTCATAATGATATTCCTTATATTTTGAGAAATGAACGCTTAAAATGAGCTGAGACCACAAAACACATAGAAAAGTACGTCTTTTTCTAAAATTGAAAATACTCTGAGGGAGGTTGTTGGCGGCAATTCGTTCTCCACAGGGATGAAAACCAATTCTCCTTGGCGGTGTCAGTATATTCATGTTCTTTGATAGATTATTTCCTTGTCCTCTCTTTTTGGTGATTTCTATGTTCTATTATGACTAATGCAGCAAGGGAATATATGATCTACTGTTACTTAAGTCAATACTGAAAAGCATATTTCTCAAGCACCAAGCAGCTGCTTCATAACGTGGCAAAAACAAAGTTCTTTTCCTCGCTGTCAGTTTGGAAATCTAATGACGAAATCAGAGTGTTAGATAACATGAAAGAAAAATAGAGAGAAAAATAGACTGTAAAATTAAAGCTACTTTCGAAATTAGATACCCCCTAAACAACATACCAAACTGACCTAACACTGCACCGTTTACGTAAACGGAAAATGACATAAAGTAGATTGTATGTAGTGTACGTATAGTCTTTATTGCCCATTTGAACCAATGTGTTCTAGGTTAAACACAAGTTGTATGCGTCTGTAAGAGGTCTACCAACTTACGTTTAGGGTGCTAAATATAGCACGAAACATGTAAGGTAACTCGATGCGTAGGTGTGCCATTACCAGTGGTACATGTATATACCAATGCTAGCATATAGACCAAACCGGCTTTAATTGAAAGTCTGTTATCAACAAATGAGTTACATGTTTGTTCTGAGATACTTATGTACTGGGTAAAGTGAGTGGCCATACTGGCACATCGGTTACAAAAAGAGCTAAAGCGAAAGACTGCCTTAATCTGTATTAAATTGTATTCGTAAGCGTGTATACTGTAATAATGTTTAAATAGTCCAGAAATGATGATCACTTAAATATATATATCAAAAGTATTTACATATGAAACCTACATGATCTGGGCAGGTGTGGCAAAAAAAAGAGGTTTGACGTCAATAGAAAATATGATCGGAAGGAAAATAACACTTTGACACAGGTTCAACTGAAGGATAAAGCCAATATGAATAAACATGATGCGTATTTCAAGCCAAATGGCGACTTTTTAATAAACGTGGCGGAAGAATCATATACATTTGAACTCTAGAAAGTTAATGAAGAGACTTGCATGGTCGTAAGTGATCAACACATAAAAATGCGGCGCCGACAAAATTGCAAATAGAAGGATAACATTTGTAAAGCAAATATTTGATTACCAGCCACATGAAAGATGAACACCACTGCCTTAATGAATTTCAGAAGTTCTGCAAAAACTTCCATAGTTTCTAGGATAAAAAATACATACCAAAATCAAAGTTAAGTACAATCACGGGGGTAAAACAGTTGGAATATTAGGAAACATTAGTTAGCGGTGTGGCCATATGAGTTGCTTGCATGTTTTTGGTGCTTCAGTTATTAAGTGGTCTAGTGTGCAATTCGTAAAACAGTTTTGTATCGCTTTTTATTCTTCTATTTTAATATTATACACTAGATATAAAACATGTAGTAGGCCTATTGACACTTTAGGTAGTTTGCTGAATGTTTTTTTTAAATTCTACCATAGAAACACGTTTGTCAGGTTCGTGATTGTATTCTCTCAATACAGATTCGTCTACTTCAAAAGCGTCCTATTTCCCTAACGGGCTCAGTAGCACAAACGTCACATTTAAGATCGTTATAATGTTCCACGAAGGCCTGCAGAAAAGCACACACAGCCACTCCAGCTGTTGCACTGTTTGACATTGCGAGTGTTGATAGGCGTGTTAATTCGTAAAAGCTGTGAAATGAAATATCAGCACCTTATCCACCATTAACGGGCTAGATAGGTGTTTCAGTCCGTGTTTATCATAGCTGGCTAATTAAGTAATACGTCGTCAGCCACAGTAACCGAAATGACCCAATGAAATGTTCCTGCAGGGCGGCCATATGACCGAAGGGATGGGATTTGCTGTGTTGTAGGATTATTCAAGTGCAATCCGTGCAGATATATTAAAATCATCTACTGATAGATGTTATCGTTCACTCTGCTGCCATGTGCAACGACTTTATTACTATTAGAATAATGCCGTTCTACATGCATGATGAATACGCTCACCAGTATAATGTCCATCATACTGGTTGTTTAGTTCATCAAATTTTCATGCCACCTGATTTTCATTATAAATAGTATAGATTTTAAGGTCTGATTAATACTAAGGTTCGCCAAATTAGAAGGCCTACACGCAGAATCGTATATTGTTTTGGCATTAAAGATATATAAAACAGTACTTGAAATGCATCTGTTTTCAAATATAATGACCTTTTTATAAAAGTTTACTATGTATTGCTTAGTATAGTGACAAGCATTAAATACCTGACCCAAAACTCATCTTTTGCGTAACAATCTCTCTGAATGTATCACAGTGTGTCCATATCTTATATACGAAGTTGGCAAATTTATCAAATTTGTTTTGTTTTGTTTTTTTTTTTTTTTTTGCAATACATCTTTACTAAAAATGACAGCAATGGCACAAAATAAAAACGTTGTACAAGAAACGGGATTAGAAATCTTACCTCTCGCATCCTCTCAAAGTCCAACTGGCAATAATCCACAGGGAGAGAGTGAACACCAGTAAGACGGCACCGGGGCATATTGTCATCAGCGCCTTCAGGACAAACCGCGTGTTAAAACTGATCCTGTTCAGGGCACCAATACTTCGAGACGATGCATCCGTGAAGAGTTTACTGTGAAGTAACATTACACGACATATGAGATACAGTCTTATAAACATCGGGAGAGATAACAGTATGTCGATGGGCACCTTTTCGGAGGTGACCGTCACCCCATCATGGTGCACCGTTGTCCATATGAAATCGTACGTCCCTGGGATTGGATGAATGGAGCACACTACAAGCTCCACTATTATCTGACCTATTCTCTGGAGTGACATCGCTATTCTCCAGTCCTCTACGCAATTGTCAATGGCGAATATCTGGAAAATAATGATGACATTCAATAAGATATATTAAAATATTGAAATATCCGTGGCCATTTTGGTCGTGAATGTAGCTCATATCTAAACTATTTGACATGTCTTGTTGAAGAGTGTACATTTTAGAACCATTCAAGTATAAAACGTAAGGCATGTTCCTCATGGTAAATGATTTTTATATGCTGTAAACGAACACCGATATTAAAGAACGGCCGTGTAACATTGAAAATTAGTACGACCTTAATTGACAGCATAGCCATCCATGTAATATTCACTATCAATATAATACATGTCTAATACACAAAGAACCATACGTTTCCGTATATATGTATTTCCAATGCATTGTGACATTATTCACATTATCCAACAAAGTGTACAAAAATCTGATTCTCTGAAAAGGAAAAAGAAAATGTTAAATTTGCGTTTATTCATTATTCATGCTCTAAATATTGACATTGAAGTCTGGTGGACACTGTCAGCCATATTGGAATTGTACGGGCACGAGTCTCGTTCCATCCATTCAAATGATTATAATGGCTGCAATAACAAGGTAACCCGTGTGTGTGTGGTTGCCTGTTATTGGAGTAAAATAAAGCGAGACAGTATTCTACATAAAAGGAAACACCGCTCAGCAAAATGGATTTAGCGAAAGACTTAACGGTGTGGACACATATTCCTGGTTCGATATCGACTGAGCATGGCGGACGTGGGTGGCATCCCTAATGAGGGCGGCTGGGAAAATAAAGACCGATCTATCCGTCAAGGAGAGGAAGTGGGGCATCAACACATTGTCACTTTTTTGGCCATGCGAAATGCCTGCCAAATAGAAATACTTGTTCCTCGTGTCAACAGTGTGATTGATAGCATGCTCAGTACCTATGGCTGATAATTAGTTTTGTTTTTCATCTAAACAGGTCAACCGAGTAGACGTAGTTATCAAGCAAAACAATCAGATAATATAACGTAAACATTAATTGTGACTAAGACAAAGGGATTCACGGGAAGACAATGTTTCAAGAAAAAAAAAAGACCCGTTCTGTTCGGGATTACTTAATGGCCTCGGTTGTTCCATATTTATAACTATGGGTCACAAACGTATACTTATTTTGTTACCAATCATTCTCGCAGAACTCATTTTCAGCTGATCAAGCATAACTGATTGCCAAGACAGAACAATATGCAATGCCTCTTAATGACAGACTCTAGACGCTGCACGTGATTAAACACTCAGGAACGGGGATCAGATATGTAATATCCAAATGAAAATCTAAATCTTAATGTAAAAGTACTTCGAAGCCCTATTTCAATGTATCGATTTGATGCAATCTTAAGGTCACATGAGAGTTTTACATAAAACAACTTGGCTATAGTAGTGTTCTTCTCTCTACAGCATGTAGAGGTCATCCTGGCAAACTACCCCTTCTTGACTGCCCTTTCAACAAGGGAGATAAATTATAGTGAACCCGTGGGCCCCCGTCTGGAGATATATTTATTTCAAAGAACGCTCGATTCTGATTTCATGAGGACTATTAAGACATTCTCATCAAGCTTACTAGTAGATTCATTGACAAACAGACCAACATGAAAAATTGAATTACAGAAAGATTTCTTCACATTCAGCTAATATTCACATATAACAAAAGAAAGATATTCATGAACATGATGGTATTTATTGTTCCAAACATGGGACCAAGCACACACATGTGTCCACACATCCGAACGCCTGAAAGCAATGCACAGTCACGAACTACCCATTGGTCTCACAGTATTTTCAAAAATTCTACTCCCTACTTGTACGATAAAAACATCCTACCCCATCAAAAATAAATGAAATAAATTTGACATAAGCGTAAAAGTATGCCATAATGCATTATGCCATCGGGCCCCTATATTTTTATTTATACAACACAGACCCGAAGCTGACGAGCAATCTAATTTTGACACTATTGAAATTCCTTAGAGTCAGATAAAAGTGGGAAGAGTATTGTCATATGGAACGACGTTAGGAATTCTGCAATAAAGAAAATTAGAGGTAGCGTGCAAAAATGGCTAGATACGAAACGGTTCATTAAAAAAGGCACTTTCCTATCCAACAGCGTAGCCGACAAATAGCGAATAGTGCATTTCAGTGGGATGCCGTCATGGCGATTACGTGTATATGCATTAGGAAGCACTCAGTGTGTCTACTAAATGCTGTCGCTTCAGATCATGAATGAAGACCAAGCATGACGAAATCAGAGAGAAAGGCTGTCAAGTAAATCAAGGTCAGGCTGACATTACAATGCCAAATAAGGAATACGCCTGCCAACTATAATTTCCTTTAGAAAGGTAAACACTGGTCCCTCATTTCAATGTAAACAGTATTTATTGACTGTCTAATTTGAACGATGTATAGGGCCTGTTCCTACTTTGCGCAATGACGCAATATGCACTTGTTTTGATAGACAATAAAGTATCCTTAGAAAGAAAAAGGAGTTTCTTGCAACTATATGCCAAAATTTATGATTTTATTTGAGATCACAAAAAAGTCTATCCTTGTATTGAAGATTTGGCATTCCCTATTTGACATTCCTCATGATAATTGACAAGTTAAGAATGACAGTACGTGTCGCAGCCTATCTCCTAATTTCACTGTGACGACTACCATATGTTATTTGTCATCTTGGCACTGCAATAGATCGTTTAACACGTTTACCGTTAGATGAAAGCAAGATTGTACAACATTAAAGCGGCATCATGTTCAAAATGACATTTCGGATCAATTAACGAACCGGGTTAATAAATACGCTGAAAATGAAAGGGGCTTTTAGTGAAAGTGCGAGGTGTAAACATGATTGTGAGAGCGAAAACCTTACGAACATTCAGGTTTACACCTGAAATCAATCCCGCAGCCGTCAGTTTTAGGGAAAGGTCATTTGAGATTACGTCATAAGAAACACGTTCTCTTTAGCTACGCTACCGGGACACGCAATGCTGGCTCGACGGCTGCCTTTTGATTGGACACATGCTCCTGTCCTGTGCGAAAGACGTTCCAGGGTTTTAAATCTCTCAGCAGGTTTACAACTACAATTTGAATAGCTTTCTGTCCACTTATTGATGTCTCCCGTGGATTTGACTCCGCTGGGAGTCAAGTTTTCCGCGAACCCATTATACATAAAACTCGGTGTTGGTGACGTTATAAGTGGTAGGTTTCAAGGTTTATTCAGCTACGGCATTAATTAGGGTGAAAATGATTTAACTGTCAGGACTAAAAGCCACAATGTTTTAATCATCTAACAGCACACATTGTGTTCTGTCGTTACAATTGGACGCACTGTTAACATTGATTAGTGGCGGCGAACAGAATAAACCAATTAGTAAAAGCGATCTTGTTGATGGGTTAATGGCATAGGATTACGGTATAGTTGGAGAGAATAATTGGTTTCGACCTGATATGTACATGTATATAGACCATCCAACTCTACCAATACTAATGGAGCCGTACCTAAATTTAGTCGACCCAATATATTGGCCCAGAGTGCAATAGCACTCTCAGAACGGAACATTACTTATTCCGAGCACAACCTTGAAGCGTGTGTAACTAGCTTCCTTGTGACAAACCACAATTGTGTATGTGAACGTTCACATTTGCAGTCAAAACCAATATGTCCTTTTGATATACTCAGATTCCATTTAAAAGATGGCCTAGTAAACTAAGACTGCATGTCCAAAAAAATTCGAAGATAAAATGCCAAAAAAAAACCTTCCAAAATGTTTTACAAAGAAATCAATGAGACAAAGCATGAAAATGCAATTAACTCTCGGTTATCAGCTAAGTTCCACAGAACTTAGTACATGTGTACATTAAAAAATTGGCTTCTGGGTCTTCGGTTTGTGCTGCAAATTCAAAAGTGATCTTGGAATCTGAAGGAAGGATCGATATGCGTGCATGTGGTTTAAGTTTTTACCATGATTAGAGAACTCCCTTACGGTATTCAGTTATCGGTAGAGGTTATTTCCTCTCGGTTTTTATGAGGAATACAATAAGAAGGATAGGCGGGTTAAGATTAATCAGTTTTTACCATGAGACGAAAAGGCAAAACCATTTTCAGGCTTCAGAAGAGTACGCGGGATAGTGGGCCATGTGGATCTTGGAACCCAGGTATTTTCTGTCCGATCGCTATCAGCAAGAAGAAATGAATACAAGCCAGGTGGTTTCAAATTGCCCGAGCAAGCTAAATTTATCTAACACAGCGGTGGCTGGTAGCCTAACTGAAGATTTACCTGCAAAACGTTCAATATACGTAGAAAAACATCGGGCTTCAAACATAGATGAACAGAAGAAGCACGCCAGCAGCTACAAATTCTTTGAAAGCACGATGTATGATTGTTTTCATGTTAAACAATTCATGTTATCACTTAAAGTTATTCCGATGATAATTTTTGAGGAACTGGGGCGTAACTTTGCTAACCTTTTTGACGTGAATCCTAACCCAGCGCACATGTCTCTCGTTACAGTGAACGCGCTCACGTTAATACTAGTCCACTTCATTGATCATACTAATAGTATTAAAGTTTCATCCATATCTGCCCAGTGTTTTCTCGTCAGACTGAAAGAATTCAATTCAAAGAGATTTTCCTTACTTAATTGAGCTAAAAATCGAAGTCACTTATTCCATAAACAATCTTGGCAGTGATTTGATTGTAAATTTTGAGATCAATAGTCTCCGTTGAAACGATAGTCGACTCTTCCTTTTGTCTTTGGTTTATCTTTAAATACTTGTTTGTTTTAATACATTGTTTTCTCGATGCATTTCTTATCAAGGGATCTGATCTCAAGCTTTAAACGAGTTATAGTTAATATAGCCGAGTGGGATTTTAACTGCGGCCTCTGAGAGATCATAGAAATGTAATAAACGTCCACTCAAGACTTGAGAAAATTATTGATAGCCAGATAACAAATCACAGATTAGTCATCCGATGTCAATATCTATACCCAACGGGATTTCACCTGTGTTTCAGAAATCAACGGGTTTTAATGAAACAAATCTCAGAATTAACAGAATAATTCTCTGCAACACCGAATCAGCCAAATCATCTGCTATTGGTTATGGTATAAAATGACATCCACCTGCCTAGAACTCTCTCAGTAATGAAATGGATCTGTAAAAAATAGCAGCTGGGTCATGGTCAATTGAGAGGAGAACAAGGTGCTTAACTGACATTTCTTGCCGTTTTACATAGGTGCATATGTGTTTGAATATGCTAATGCAACAATAGCACCTGCATGACGAAACTGCAAATGCATACTCGGCAAATGCGTACCTGTATGTTGATCGAACCAGGAGCATACCACCGCTTTACAGGTCCGCCCCCTTTCCAGTCGTGCAATAAAATACCACTTTTAATTTCAGTGTTGACGTTATGAAAGTACCTTCCTGGTGTTAATACTTGCAGTAAGCACGGTAACGATAGTCTGGGTAAAGGCAGCTCTTATAGATAAATATATATGGGCGAATTGAATACATTTTTTTCATAATTGTCTTTTTTGGTATCTTAATTTTCAATTTTTCGACACTTTTTCCAAGAATAAATTTTCTAGCTTCAATATAAGAGCGCACCTGTTTCCGTTGCTAAAAGCCTTGTATAAGCCGATTCGTGACACAATTAACATAAGAGCGTGGTTACAGTACGTATTCAAACTTGAGAATGCACATACACATATAGTTTTATATTAACTCACCTGCACCTCGACTGCGTGATAAGCTATGATCAGTGACAGCAAGGCTATTGTTGACGCACTGATAACCGATTTCATAACCAAAGAATATGGGCTGCTCTGGAAATATTATATAAGAAAATGAATTGAAACAGTTTGCTTACCATATGGATAAGCTAGTCTACGGCATTTTACTGACGTAGTCGACAAATTGACAGCAAAAAAGAAAAGAAAGAAAAAAAGAGAAACGAAATGAAAGAAAGAAAAACGCTATTACACGAAAATTTGCTATAAATGGCAGATCAATATAGATAAGGCATCAAAAGTTATGTGTGGGCTGGTGAATGGAATAAACAGGCAAGTAAAAAAAAATAAATAACTTGCAGTTACACTGTACATTTCATTAAGACCTCTCAAACTCGCTGCCTTAATAGACACGCGCCTGCTCCATTAAGTACTCGTGTTAAACGCTTATGTAATGACCACCATTAATAATTTTCACATTGTGCTTGAATCGAGCAAGTTTGCGGAAAAGGGTACTTTTCTAATAGCAATATATTGAATGATCAAAGCCAACTTAATAACATTTCTGAAACACTCTTAGCATTATCAAGAACCAGGAGAGTTTATGAACACGCTCGATGTAATTTGCTGGCGAGTACATGGGAAATGAAGCAATGATGTTGTGTATTAAGCCCGTCTATAATGACCTAGCCGTTCAAAATGAAAGGCAACGAGAGACCGAGATCCATCCACGCAAACTAAACTTCCCAATAAATCTAAGAGTGAGACTTGTGTATACATGTTATACAAAAATATGCGTATACAAACACAAACACCGAAAATGTGATGAAGCAATGGGGAGTGATTTTATGGTGCAGTGATGCAAACTGATTAAACCATCAATATCGCTGTGATGCGATCTTGACAGTCAGCTCCTGCCAAACGTATCGATTCACTCTTATGAAAAAAAAAACGAAGCCTGAATAATTTGGGGGGCAAAGGCCTTAAGCCAGTTGAACGACTACCCATTTCTTGAAGGTGAATAACCGTGCAAATAGGTCAAGGTAATGTGGTGAGACTGACTTTGACTGTGATAAAGGTTAGGATCCATGACGTCGATGACTTTGGTCGTTCTTTGCTCACTGCTCTTGAGATGTCTCTGAGAGGCGGTAACGTCATTATACCTCCATCGCGGTATTAAATCAACTGTCGGAATAACAGAAATAAAAGCAGTCGGAACCCATTGATTAGATCGTGTCGAAAAATAGGGCTGCATTTCAGTAATATTCGCATTATGTCGGGAAAGTACTTTTCGTGAATATTGGTTTTTCCTGTTTCGTAGATTACGATACGGGCGTGGGAGTATGTTGTCAACAATCATGGTGCGTGTTTGTGGCGTAGTATGTGAAACAGCTGTATTTTAAACACAGTGTTTGCACAGATCAGCATCAGTATACGAGCGTATACATGCATCTTCATCAGCATCATGTCATTATGCATATTAAATTTGACATTTCATATCATCATTGCCTTCATTATTAGAGCAAGTCCCATCGTTTTGCCACAGATTCTTATAAATCGCGTTGCTCTTTCATCGGACTAGCTCATGTAATTGCTTAGCAGTAGTTCACAGCTTGTTTTAACACCATAAACACTGTAGGCTACTTTTCATTCTATGCATCTATATTAACAGCTAGTATAATAATGACATATGACTATATGGTATACGTTTAATGAACAGAGCGCAATGTTCGCCCATTATGCTATATTAAGGTTATATATGCGCATTCTATACAGCTATGCGTGCAGCTGCCGTTCATCCAGTGTGCAAGAAGCACTTACCTTGTTGTATATACCTGCCCACGGAAATGAGAGCTCAGTCTCCATTATCATCATTACGATACCGAACATCCCTAAAGCTAGGGAATAGTCAGATATTTTCCTGCGTTTTTCAAATAAAGTCTTCCTGGCCCCTAACCTATATCCCACGTGGTTAGTTCTGTCTTTTTCTGCTTTGACATTATTGTTCGCCTTTTCTGGCCTCGGGTATTCAGAACTGCCGCCTACCAGCGCTCCTGCCTCCTCTGCATTGTAACTCATTTTAGTGGCAGAAGGGAGCGACTGAGTGGAGACGGGCTTTTGCAGTTGTTTGAACTGCCGAATCGCTCCATTGACACGCATATAATCTGCTCCAATGTCCGATATAGCCGATTCTCTGTTTTTCGGTCGGGTGTCCCTCGACTCGCCTTTAATTAAGTAGTCCGTCGGCTTGGGAGTCGAGGGCTCATCCTGCGCGTTCTCTGTTGGCGTTCTATCGAGGTTCAGGAGGGAATGTGAACCAGCCAAACCATGCGTGCGCCGACTAGAACTGCTGGATAATAGGTTCAGCTGTTGATAGCGAGGCATCTGGAGTTCAGACATAGCTTTATCTACTACAGAATAATCCTGTTTTGAATCTAAGCTATTAGTGTTGTAATTTTGCAGTTCGATATCGGGGCAGCTGTAACCGTTATTGATACGTCCACCCGTTCCGTTCCCACTACAGCCAGTATGCTCAGTGGTCGCCGCCGCGGAGATGGAACCCATATCTGGCTCATCCTCACGGCTCCAATCCTGCATTCTCTCTGAAGCTAGCTGGCTTTCGTTAACACCTGGCTCGCTCCCCAGTTGCGTGCTGTCGTAGCCTGTGTCATAGATTTGTTGCATTGATGTTGTGACGTTAGCGTCGGAGGATTCATCGTTCGTTTCTGAGATGAGATTTTCAGTGGAATCTATACGCTGTTTTTCATTGGCTGGTTCAACGAGAAATACAGGCATCTTGTATAATCAGTGACACGTATTAGCGCCAATCAGGAGCCGTGTTACAGAGCACTCGAGGCAAATTCAGCATAGCTATTATTCTCCAATGCAATTACTTTGGCGGAACTATTCTGATCAAATATTATACATTGTGAGAAGTTAATTTCCTTAAAACGCACACCATTAATAGCATAGTTTACCGTGGGTATAGCTTCAGGTGCGAGTATTGAATCAGGAATGGCGATATTTTCACAGCCTTCAACATATAAACACACAAATCTATAATCGCTGGATAAAAGTCACTCTTTTAAGGGATGACATCTAAGATAAGCGAATCTCTGTTATAAGATCGAATGTCTATTCACGAGAAAGTGGGTGACAAACATCAATCGAATTCCAATACCAGCATTGCCGCGGAATTACGCACTTCACATTTGTCCACGATTCTCTTCCGTCCCGCCTCGAATTTGCTCAGCGGGACGTTCCCCAGAATCTACCTGAAATCAAAGGAAAAGGATTTTTTATTAATCAATGCTTTAACGGATAGATTGGGCTACAAATAGGCATGGCCAATTAGTCTATAGAACTCTTGTAACATGAGTAAAAGTGCAGTTCTATTTTTATTCCTCCTCTCTTATAGGCCGTTATATTTCAAGTTCTGAAAACAGAATACATTATGTTCCTTACGCATGAATTTTGTGTTCATCTTACAGAAATCTGTCGTTCAGATAAAAAACAGGATATTTAGGCAAAATCTTTGTTGAAAACCTGTGACAGACTTTTAGGAAAACTACGATGTTAACTGCTTAAGGAACTCAAATTTTCAGAGAGTGAGGAAATTCTCTTTCGAAATATTTCATAATTCTTTATTTTGTAATCTACCCATCCGCCAAATTAGACATAAAGCAATCCATTCTCTTTTATTTTGGAACATTTAATAATTATGCCTTCTATTCATTTTTAAATTTAAGATTTGACAACCAATATGAATAATGTACAAGATGACCACAATGTAAGTCACCCTATTTGCTTTTTAAACAATACATGTAACAGTACATATTCAATTTATATCTGTTCATCCATAGAC
The DNA here is from genome assembly GCF_001039355.2 of Lingula anatina. The sequence continues at coordinate 423,574 of NW_019774648.1, read as the reverse complement.
GTATGTATATGTATCAATTTATGTAATTATGTATTCATTATTCATATATCCATTCTTATAATAACGCCTTAAGTGATGCAACATCCTCATCATCGCTTTGTTTTTCGTGGAAAGAAAATCGATAAAAGTGACAAACCTAGTTGGTCAATTCAACCAATCCTGATTACGGATTCAAAAATCCCAAAGGGATTGCGCTCCTTTAGTCGTCTAAATTAAAGATTCTTGGAGAATTAGATAAATATCAGAACTTTATGACTCTTTAAATATTTGATGTTAAAAGCCACTACCAACAAACACATACGATTGCAGAGGAGAACCTGAGGTCTGAATAGTATATGAAAGTACTTTGGTGTATTAAAAGCTTAAACGCTTCAAGAGGAAGACATTTCTGATTTGTGAAAGTCGCTTTGGAGATCAGGAAAATAATCTATCGGTTTACTCTGGGCAAATCTCACTTTAAACAACAGTACATGTAACTAAAACCAAAATAGAAACATAATCATTTTTAAATTGAATTGACAATGCAAGAGGCGACATTTTGGAGGTTTAGCTCTTCCCTTGCACACAGCAGCGTTGAGATTGTAAAACCGTCGCCACTATGAGCAATAGCAAGACTAATAAATCACGATTATCATGTGCTGCCTAATATGTAAACTATAAAGAAGGGCTTTGGGTAATGGATCCCATATGTCAGAAACTCAAATAATGTCGCAAGCCTAACGTACCATGAATGTGCAAATTTCCAAATGCGCTATTTATTAATGGGGAAAGTGAATGAATCTCACCCCAAATTCGCCTGTAAATATCCTGAGCCGTATATATCCTATAAACTAGCTGGCTACCCTGTAAAGCTGACAAATGTCCGTAGATACCACCAGCAAAACGTCTTTCAGTCTTTATCTTGGGGGAATATGGTTGATGTGTGCTTCCATTATCTTTTTTTTTTTTTTTTGGTGGCAACACTCACCCTCACTCACTATTAACTTTGCTCAAAACGAATTAATAATTTGTAATGTGCTATGAGAGCTGCAACTTAAGTAATGTTTTAAAATTATTTCTGCCAATTACGTCGATACTTTGTACACGTTACGTCACATTATCCAATTTTAATCAATTTGCCCTTTTCCTGAAAAAGTCAACATCAATAATTCATCCGCGAGAAGTCCAGCCGCAATAATAAGTTTTCCGTCTTCAAACCATTTTTCGTTCTTGGCGACAACGGGTTTTGAAAATTTACGGTTACGTGTTGACGGGTGCTTCCGTTGTGTACCTGCCTTCGGGTAAGCTTTCATTACGATGAACAGGGAGTTTGCGCAACCATGGGATCGCCACGACCATAGGGGAATAAAACCTTTTAAGCTGTAACATGAGGATTAAGAACACCTATGAAGATGAATGGGTATTATTAGAACTTGCCTCTGCCTCTATGCAACAGGTCACAACTGTGTGAATCTATTGATCTTTCTCGCGCCTTTCGGACATGTAATGCTTCTTTTACATCTCATGTGCAATGAATGCAATCCTTTTCAACAACGATGTTTTTCCAATAACGCTCATACCATCATATAACACAGCAATGCGACTCTATCTGGTTGAATTTCTATTTTAATGGACAGCCCTAATGCATTAAACCATCATAACACTACCGGTATTTGGGCTTTGCTGGCAGTTGACAATGTCTTATACCAAGAGACAAAAATATGGGACATGCAAAATGTACTTCAGATCTAATTTGGTCTACAAAATAAAGCGCAAATGGATGTTTACATATCGCGTAGTTGCTTTTAACCCAGTTTAATCATTACGATATCAAAGTCTTAAAAAGGTATGCATTTGTTCCATTTTGGGATTATCACTTCAACCCGATTATGTCGGACTAAAAACACTTTAAGTATCACCATAACTACACAAAACTATCAGCTGCATAAATAAATGAAATGAGTCGTGTATGTTTAGTCAGTTTCTGTGGATTCAGCTTTTTCAATTGATACAGGAACGTGACGGCAAATGCGACCACAACCGCATACCAGACCACTATACGACATTCAACTTCAGTAATTTGGTTAGAGAGGCAAATATAATGGCATACCTCAAAAGGTAATTTGCATTAAATAAAAGACCTTCAAACTGTGCGTGTATCATGCAGAAAGAAATTAATAAAAAAGGAAGAATAGAAGAACCCGTAAAGGTGTATATATACTACAAAAATTAAGTGAAGATACATTTTACACTATTTTTTTAAATTAGAACATGCACCCCCGCCCCCATTTATACACAATAAACTAGCATACAAGATATGCTATTTAACAGTCACGTGTCTGAAAGCGTGTCTCTATGTACAAAGTACTGCAATTACCGCTGCACGCTTTCAACTTCGTTCTGTGTGATATTATCACATGTATATAAGAAAAAATGTTTTACTTTTGCCTTATTGATACAAAACTGCCAAACGTCTACAAGAATATAAATACTACTGGTCATTAAGTGCTTATTGTCAGTAAAACACAAATCGATCTTAGTTTCCATTGAATCTAGCTATCTCCCTCTCTCTCTCTCTCTTATTAGATTTTTTTTCTATTCAGTGTTATTCCTTAGATTGCCAGCACAATTTCCTGGTAATTCCATCAATCTCAGGAATGAAGTATATTGAAATCTCACTCAGGACTAATGAAGTTTTCGACCGGACGTTACGTCATTCCTCATCACTTTGTATTATCGGGAAATAATTAAACTACCCACCGTTTCTTAGTAAATTTGATGAGCTGTGCATTCATTATTGTCATAATCACTGCGTTAACTAAATACATATCATGCAAACGGTACAGAAATAAGGATACAGTCAGTTTGGACTTCTCTCCTACATGTAGAGATAAGAGCTATGGGACAATTTCAAAGCAAACCTGTGACCTTTTATCACAAAGAGCGATAATTTGTAATGACAAATCTGTTCATTACGCTTCCTGCAATAGGCAATATATTGACAACGCTAAATTATTCAGTTTGATCGGTAGCTGCCGAAGCTATGAATATGCACCAGTCTAGGAAAATAACATTTCTATGAGATGCCGGTGCCAACTGCCAAGGTGAGATAAATCGTTTCACCCTGGAAAACTTGAATAATTGGAATTTGTCGTACTATGTCAGTGATAAGAGGAGCAAAGAAATATGCCAAGATTTGGTTTCCTTACTTCGTTCGATAAACCAACCACACCAATGACCTGTGCGTTTCTGTTATCATTTTAGAGGCATTTGCGAGTGTTTATGTAGATACTACTACCTTGGTAAAACTACCTTGAAACGACTGTAATAGGCTGTCTATATATTTCACGTAACCTTTGTCCATACGCGCAGCACGTGTGTGCACGTACAAAGATGTGTATATATAGCACGCTGTATAAATAAGACAGAATTTTCAACTTACACGTACTGGGCGAAATACTTTTCTTGTCTTTTCTAGATAAGAATCTGAAAACATCCTGTGTATAGGACTGCATGTATTTCTTTACTTTTTGGAGAACTTGTTTAACGACCATTTATTTTATTGTAAAACGTGTTTAGATGTGACTAAGGTTGACCAGGTTGAAGCAGTTGGTATACAGACGTTGGTATTACATGTATCATAATTTAATTTTTTTATCATTTGTTTTTCATGTCTCTGCCTCCTTCTTCGATTGTGGAATTTTGTTTATGAAACTATTTTGGAATAGATTTTTGAATTTCAATAAAAAAGAATTATTTTGATTGGACAAAAACGAGGACTTATCCTGCCAAGGCGATACTATATGACCTTAAAAATACAAAAAAAGGATTTTCACCCGAGATGCGCACTTGTACCTTAAGATTCCAACACAAAATTCCCAGCTTAATTCTGCCAAAAGTACACGTGTCACGAAGAACATGGACTTTATGCGGTGGAGGATAACATAGTTTATTTTCACATTATAAACACATCACGAGTATTTACCAAACTACATGTATGTGAACTGATCGCTCTCCGCTGCTTGAAAGTAGCTAAAATAGCACACGAAGTATAACAAAGTACTTGAGCATATGGAAAAAAGCTATATTTCTGGGTTTATTTACGACAGTACCACTGGCATTGCCATTCGAGACCAAAACGAAGGTACTGTAGGTCATCGTAAGGTAAGGCAACGGCAATTATTTCCACGTAACCTTTCAACTCAATTCGTTAGCCTGCTGCTTCATTTAACTGCATTCCGTTCGAGATTCCACAAAGGCTTGCCCAAGTATTTAGGTAGTACAGGGGTAGGTATGTTGAATAATATGCATAACCTTATCCAGTTGCTACGAGAAATAGTACTGTATCTCAATGGCAAGTCATCCCAGGGAAAATGCAACTTGTAAGTGTCTAAAAATAGCTGATATTTTACTCATAATTACGACTTTGCACAGCTGAACGGTTGGCCTAGATGGATGTGTTTGACAAGGAGTCTCCAGACAAAGAGTGAAACAGATCTTAAAGACGGATTGTGTTAGGTGAAACGCATTCTCATCTAGCACGCTTTTCAATGGCGAGCGTCGGGCACCTCTACCAAGTTTACCCACCATGTCAAATAAAACACACTCTTGACGTTTTCTTGTAGGAAAAACGTTCGTATAATGTCTCTGCAGGCATTGATAGATAGATAGACAGATGAGCTGACCTTGCAATGTAATCACTAACTGTACAATTACGCCCATAAAAGTGACTAAAACTGACAAATTTGGTAGACCAGTAAACCAGTGAATTGTTGTGCCTTCAATTTAAATTTCACATTTTAAGCAACTCACATGATCAGGAGTGCTTAGTAGGCACAGGTGTGAATCAGTGTAGCTCTGTTTATTTGCTCAGGTGAGTAACTTTCCCTAATAGCGAACAGTTACCGACCGATCATAGATAAGATCTTCACAGGTTCATGGGAATAGAGTTCGAGACTTTTTGACGTCCTTATCTAATTAAAATACGCGTTCGCAAGACATATTATGGAATCCCAGGAGGGCCAAGCGAAAAAAATTAAAAAAAAAAAAACACACACACACAAAAATAAAAAAAAAAATTGAAAAAAAAAAGACACATTTGAAAAGAAAAAAAAATGCGAAATTTGCTAGATCGCGTGTAATCCCGCGAGATCGCGTGTAATCCCGCGAGATCGCGCGTGGTCGCGCGAAATCCCGAGAGATCAATCGTGTTTCATTTTCAAGATGAAATTAAAAAAAAAACACGACATCTCAACACGACATATCATATAGTAGCAGTTGCAAAAATTTCTAAATGATAGGCCTATAGATACGTATCCAAGATGTCTAAGCACCCTCGCTGGTACCGTTACAGACTTAATATTCTGTTCGGGCGGGTGAGGATAACAGCCTGTACACATTTAGCCTTCGGGTAAAAGTTTTATTCGGACTTGTTTTATATTTAGCGCATCCGACAGAAGAAGCGACAACGTTCTTTAAAACGTGATATGTCTCCTATAAGGTTGTCCAGGTTGTATCTTATTAGCCTTCGCGTACCGTACATCCTGAAGTTGAAACGTTTACCATGCATAGCAGTAGAATCTAAAGCACAGCATCTCACGAATAAGGTGTCGCTTTTGACAAGGTGTCGCTTTTGATTTAATAAGTAACACTAAGTAACCTTCAACACACAAAGTGCACTTGTCCCAGAGGGAGTTATATTTTTTAACGTTGTCCGAAAACTATTTTCTAAACTCGGCGGCATGTTCTAGGTTATAATTGATAATGCTATATACGCACAACGGTTACCACAAAAATGAGAATAATGAGACTGTGATTACCTTTATTTGTATCCAAAAAATAGCCCAATCAACATATGTATGATATAATAAGTTTAATGTGCCAAGTACAGAACATGCAGTTAGTATTAAGCCAATGATACATGTACATCATTAGTTGATTTACTCACAAAGTCCCAAAATACACTTAATACCAATAATAATAATAATAATAATACTATAAAACTATATAACGAGATCGCAATCAGAAGATGAACAGAATCGGATATGCTTAAAAATCTGTTCCAATAAGGAAAAGAAATAAATGTCCGTTTTTATACAGACATTTTTGTGAAGGTCGTAATATTTCATTTGTATGCCATATCTGAACACCATACCGCAAATAGAACAGGGCACTTCAGGGATTAGTAATTTTACCAAATAATGAACCTATTAGACATTGCAATCTCGAAATGATTTGAAGATAAACGTTTGTGAAAAAGGACAGTAGTTCATGGTTTCTAGAATCGTTCTTTGAAAAACAACAATACTGTTTGGGTGAAAGACGTCTTGAAGAACGACACTGGTTTTTGACATCCTGAGTAGTTTTGGAAAAAAACGACACTAGTGCCTGGGTGCCAGAATCATTTTTGAAAAATAAAACACTGACGATAAAATTTGTCGTGCAGAGCGGTGAGACATCCATGCATCCACCGGCGACATAAAACCGATATATTTGATTGACAAGCTCCCTGATAATCAATTTTTAAATTGCCATTTTTTCAAAAAAAAAAAAAAAAAAAAGGGCTAGTTGCTGGCTCCCATAATATTTTCTGAAAAACGATACTTGCTTCCGGTTGCCTAAATCTTTTTTTTTTTTTTTTGAAAGCCGACACTAGTTTCTGTCTGGCATAAAAACGTTTCTGAAAAATGACACCAGCTTCTTGTTGCTAAAACCATTTTTGTTTTTGAAAAAGTAGCTATTAAATTCATTGTGTATCGCAGTGAGACACCTGGGGGCCTCCGTGCGTTCTCCCTTACTTCCTGTATATTTGACCGAAGCAGAATTGCTTTTGGATGCCAGAATCGTTCTCATAAAACGGCACTACCTTCTTGTTGCCATAATCGTTTATGAAAACTGACACTAAATACCAGATTCTAGATATAGTGATTTTTTCATAAGTCTTTAAAAACCTCTTTGTACATATGCTGCAAAATCAATATGAAACTTATTTTAGAAATGCTGTAACTACTTTTGGCTTTTATTTCAAATGCCAAACCAATACACAGGATTTGGTTATTTATGAAGCTACAAATTTCGTTAATTTTTTTATTTCAACTTAAAGAAAAAATGGACCAAAGTTGTCTAACCCGTTACATTTTTAAATGATGAGCGTCTTGAGAGGAAAGAAGGCTGGTTTGGAATATTGGGACTAAGGTCTATTATTAAAAAACAAGACAAATACATTGCAATGACTTGCCAAAGGAGGCTTACATCTGATTTTCACCGATTACGTCTGCCGCATTAAATTTGACCGATGCACCTTCTTTCTAGATAATAATTGTATTTTCAATAAGGATGGGCAATATCCCAAATCAACAAGACATCATGTTGAACAAGTTATTGTCTGTATTCAGTGAGAAGCATGGCTGGCCGCTCCATTCCCCAGATGGCAATCCAATTGATTTCCACTTTTAAGATTCCAAAGACGAAGAATTGTACAATGGTCGGAGTGTCACAGAACGCCAATTTAAGACCTTAATTTCGAAATGCAGATGAGATCCCCCCGGCAGATGCCAGCACGTGTATTGGCTCAAATAAGGGACGCTATTATAAGATGTGGTGGGCAAATTGATTACTCTCTCTGTAAGAATGCCGGTGAGAGGACGCAACACGCAGTGTGGCAAGGCATCATGGCATTGTTACAGAGATAATTGCAAAAGAAATTATACACACCAGGCGGTGGCAGATTAAAGTTGTTTTTCGCCCAATATACAACTATACAACTACTGTATATACATGTACAGCAGCTAGTAGTAAGATTTACATCCGCTATAAAAAGCATGGAAAAAGCAGCAATTACCAATAATAAGCCGGGGAAAATATCAACATATGTGCAGCATCAAGTAAGGGTGTATATAACCCATGTTGTATTTAAGTCTAGACCGTAGTCGACCCTGAATAGAGACCATGATCTAACGTTGATGGTGCCTTTTCCGGTATTTGTTTTAGCTATCATGGAATCGATTTCATTTCCAGTTTCTATGACTGATAAGCGCATTATTCAAGATAGCAAGAACATCTAAGGCTAGTTTATAATGGACCGAATTGATCAAGCTCCAATCAGTAAATTGGTCGCCATGATAACGACAATATCAAGAGTATGTTTGGCAAACAAAATGGTGATGCAATTGCAAGATAGTGCCTTTATCGGAACAAAAATATTTTCATATCTATTTTTAAGCGAATCTACTCTTTGGCAAGTTCATGTAACAATCAAATGTCGTATACAGATCTTCATAAACTTCCTTGTAATCTGATCTAAATAAAATGCGCAGTTTCAACACACACAACCAAAACTGTATTTCGTTAACGTTGCCTAACATCACCTGGACGATTAACACGTAAGCCTGCAAGTGAGGATTCATATGAAATGTCCGTCTGACGGTCAGAGATGTATATGAAAAAGGGTTTAGTCTGAAATGGTTACATGTATATATGTACATTAGACCATAATAACTGTATGGTTCAAATTTTACATAGGTACCAAGAGTGTTTTAGCCACGAAAGAATGTACAGTATAAGGAAAACCAAAATTGTTGAACGTTACGTGTAAAGTCGATAATAGGTCTAAACACATCTTTAATGCGAAATAAAAAATAATGTTTCGTGACAACTAAATTAAGATTTTCTAAAGAGCAGGATCATCATGTGGTATTCCATCTGAAACTAACATGATTTCCTACCCACTTCTTCAATTCTCTCTGGTAATATTGTTTGCATGCTGATGGAAGTTTCAAAGAAAAAGATCGGCAGGACACGCGTGTGCGCACGCACGGTTATAAAGAAAGACGGATGAAAGCTCCATCCTGCAGTATTGTAAAAAAAAAAGAAAAAACTAACCTTAAACTGCAACTGGGTCTCTTCTGATCACGCTGACAACGCCAAGCTTCTCTATCTAAAAAAAAAATAAATAAAGAGATGAAATAGATAATATGTATGTCAATCAGAATTGTTATTTGACAGGACAGAAAAAAATAATAAATCCAAGAGAAGTTCAACGACATGCATAAACCCAAGACAGCCATCACACGGTCATCCATCTTATGATCTGTTGCTGCTGTTGTGAGACTACATTTCTGTAATACCTAAATCGACTCTGAGAAAACTTTGTGTTCCCATCCTCTTTATTCAAAGCCTATCTCCAATAATTGCCCGATAACACAACGTATAGTAGGAGTAAAGAGACGTATCTCTTTGTCTTATAACACACAGCCATTAAAGTTTCACCTCGTTTCCTAGCATTTCGATTTCAGAGACACACTTGGCTTTCTCACGTTATGCAATAAATCCTCTGTTATCTATGATAAATGGCACGATCAAGACACATGATCGTGCCATTTATCTATGATAAATGGCACGATCATGTGTCTTGATCTTTCCTAAACCCAATCAACGTGTCGTTTTCCCTCGTGAGACATGGCATTCAAACCGTGAATCGACTTGATCTAAACACCAAGGATTCACCGAAGAATGTTGCAAGCGTCAGACCCATTAAATCTTTGGTACTGTATATCTCTCGCCAGACAAAGGCAGTAAATGCAGTTGCCGGGTTTGTTATTTGCGTATTATTATGGTAACAGTGCTAATTTGTGCTTTTCTGGTGAAATTGTCGCAGACTACGTCATTTGCCTGCGTTACTGAAATTAGTTTTCGATATATGTGACCAAAAGTGCACCTTTTATAATGACTGTAATTAGTATGGTGGGGTTTTATGATGTGAAAAAGGAAGATGGTTTGTGATAATCCGGTCGATACATGTCTTTTGGTCTTAACAAGGCGGGTCGAGTAAGTGTGTGTGCACGCGCGCACGCGCTCAGAGGTGTTTGTACGTGTATGTGTATGTGTATGGTTGGAGTACAGACAGGACGAGAGAACACGTGAGAGGGTGCATGAACAAGAAACTGACTGACAAATCGTTTCATCGGGAATGCATGACTTCTTATTGAGATTGAGCTTATCTACAATTTGAATATGTCATGTTTTCGTTGGGTTTCCAATCAGGCAAAATTAGCACAAAGGATATTACGTGCGTCAATCTCCAAAAAGCGTGACGGGATGAGCATACTTGTTTCAATAATCAATTAATATCTTGCCCCTATAAGCATATCCATCGCGTTGTGCAATTTCTCATTTGGCGCAAAATTAACTCTTGTCCAAGTACGCCTCGCCTTCATTGTACATGTAGTTTTAACAAAACACCCATGACACACAAAGTAAGCACAATGAATATTGTATAAGTCTTATTGACATGACCACGTTTGTTTCAGTAGTTTGTTAACTCATTCCCCCTGGAAGGGTGACTTCTCTGGCCCTTTAGATTATACAGTGTCAGGCAATATGCTTAATTTGGTTTCAGATATGATCATACACCAAGAACCCCCCCCCCCCAAACAAACAAACAAACAAACAAACAAACAAACAAATGAATATATAAACAAATAATCTGCCGTACTCAAGTTTTTTTTAACTGGAACAAATTGCTGACAATACACAACAAACTTGACATTGTTATTTGTTGGTGGAGAGGAAGCAGCTTTCATTTAAGTCAACAGTGTAGCGAACCGTGTCATACTGGTGACTTTGGGTTACTGAAACAAAATGCAAAAAATTAGCTTATGATGTCAAAGCCTATTTGTTATGATATCATAAAGACAAAAAGTATAAGTACTATCTCTCTGAAGGAGAGGACGGATTCTAAGGGGACTCTCGGATCGTAAGCTGACAGGGGACTTTCTTTTACAATGTATTATCGTTGCCATCAAGGTGAATATTACAGTGTATTTTAATGTTAAAACATTGAACTTTGTGGTCAGATGAAATAACACGAAATTACGACCAAGATTCAGATTCCTGAAAAACTTGGGTAATGAAAATCAAACCCTGTCAGCATAATGCCCACCTTTACAGATGAAGCAGATTTTACATGAGAATGCTATTTTTCTCCTCTTTCGGGTATTAATTGGTTTAATCAGATTCTTTCATTGAATTTCCAGTAATCTACGATCAGGGCACCAAAGACAATTAAACTCGACTAAATGGGCACTGTGTATTGAAATTGAAAAAAAGGGCAGGGAAAGAAAAGATCCCCGGAATAATGATGAACATATTAGCTAAATATCCCGTCTAAGAGGAAGGGGATGCGTTTAATGAGAAACTGGAGAAAGTTAAGACAATTATGATGAGGAATTTAGGACGCGAACTGGGGTTGGGAAAGAAATTACTTTGAATACGATCTAATTTGTAGCGGAAAATAGCATTCAGCCAATAACTAAAGTAAAATAATGTGAAGTAGGTGCTTATTAGGAGATAAATCCATCGCCTTAATTGTCTTTTTCAAAGCTCTAGAGTACATGGTTGGCGGTTAGATTGAATGCTCCATGTAGATCAAAATATCTTGCAAAGAAGATATAACCGCCATTATGCTATTTACGCAATAATGGCCAATGCCTTTATGTCGAAAATCCCTATTACACCGATTCACAGTCATTAGTTACTAAGACTTTCAATTTTTACGTTAGATCTAGTACTTAATTTTGATCCTACATCTCATATATCTCATATTATACACCCCTGTTCTAGGCATTAGACAATGAAGTACAGTAGAAGCACTGCCATTTCAAGTTGTTATTATAATTATTGTTATTATTATTCAAATGTATTAAATTTAACTTTACTCGCAGTGTAAAAAACGTGACTATTATTATTATTGTTGTTGTTTATAAATATAGCCGAAGGTAATCCAATAAGTTTAACGAGTCATGATTGGCGATTCAAAGTATTTCTTATTATCATATTGAAAACGTAAAATCGCAACAAACACACATGTAGTACAAAAATGGACCTACAAACCCTCCTTACATCCCTCATCCCTCTTATTTATTGTTGGGGTAGAACTAAGGCTTAAGCATATTATTTACAAACAAACTACACCTCAATGTTGAACGTCATATGCAGTTTANACTCTAGATATAGTGATTTTTTCATAAGTCTTTAAAAACCTCTTTGTACATATGCTGCAAAATCAATATGAAACTTATTTTAGAAATGCTGTAACTACTTTTGGCTTTTATTTCAAATGCCAAACCAATACACAGGATTTGGTTATTTGTCTATGAAGCTACAAATTTCGTTAATTTTTTTATTTCAACTAAAAGAAAAAATGGACCAAAGTTGTCTAACCCGTTACATTTTTAAATGATGAGCGTCTTGAGAGGAAAGAAGGCTGGTTTGGAATATTGGGACTAAGGTCTATTATAAAAAAACAAGACAAATACATTGCAATGACTTGCCAAAGGAGGCTTACATCTGATTTTCACCGATTACGTCTGCCGCATAAAATTTGACCGATGCACCTTCTTTCTAGATAATAATTGTATTTTCAATAAGGATGGGCAATATCCCAAATCAACAAGACATCATGTTGAACAAGTTATTGTCTGTATTCAGTGAGAAGCATGGCTGGCCGCTCCATTCCCCAGATGGCAATCCAATTGATTTCCACTTTTAAGATGCCAAAGACGAAGAATTGTACAATGGTCGGAGTGTCACAGAACGCCAATTTAAGACCTTAATTTCGAAATGCAGATGAGATCCCCCCGGCAGATGTCAGCGCGTGTATTGGCTCAAATAAGGGACGCTATTATAAGATGTGGCGGGCAAATTGATTACTCTCTCTGTAAGAATGCCGGTGAGAGGACGCAACACGCAGTGTTGCAAGGCATCATGGCATTGTTACAGAGATAATTGCAAAAGAAATTATACACACCAGGCGGTGGCAGATTAAAGTTGTTTTTCGCCCAATATACAACTATACAACTACTGTATATACATGTACAGCAGCTAGTAGTAAGATTTACATCCGCTATAAAAAGCATGGAAAAAGCAGCAATTACCATTAATAAGCCGGGGAAAATATCAACATATGTGCAGCATCAAGTTAGGGTGTATATAACCCATGTTGTATTTAAGTCTAGACCGTAGTCGACCCTGAATGGAGACCATGATCTAACGTTGATGGTGCCTTTTCCGGTATTTGTTTTAGCTATCATGGAATCGATTTCATTCCCAGTTTCTATGACTGATAAGCGCATTATTCAAGATAGCAAGAACATCTAAGGCTAGTTTATAATGGACCGAATTGATCAAGCTCCAATCAGTAAATTGGTCGCCATGATAACGACAATATCAAGAGTATGTTTGGCAAACAAAATGGTGATGCAATTGCAAGATAGTGCCTTTATCGGAACAAAAATATTTTCATATCTATTTTTAAGCGAATCTACTCTTTGGCAAGTTCATGTAACAATCAAATGTCGTATACAGATCTTCATAAACTTCCTTGTAATCTGATCTAAATAAAATGCGCAGTTTCACTCACAAACAACCAAAACTGTATTTCGTTAACGTTGCCTAACATCACCTGGACGATTAACACGTAAGCCTGCAAGTGAGGATTCATATGAAATGTCCGTCTGACGGTCAGAGATGTATATAAAATGGGTTTAGTCTGAAATGGTTACATGTATATATGTACATTAGACCATAATAACTGTATGGTTCAAATTTTACATAGGTACCAAGAGTGTTTTAGCCACGAAAGAATGTACAGTATAAGGAAAACCAAAATTGTTGAACGTTACGTTTAAAGTCGATAATAGGACTAAATACATCTTTAATGCGAAATAAAAAAATAATGTTTCGTGACAACTAAATTAAGATTTTCTAAAGAGCAGGATCATCATGTGGTATTCCATCTGAAACTAACATGATTTCCTACCCACTTCTTCAATTCTCTCTGGTAATATTGTTTGCATGCTGATGGAAGTTTCAAAGAAAAAGATCGGCAGGACACGCGTGTGCGCACGCACGGTTAAAAAGAAAGACGGGTGAAAGCTCCATCCTGCAGTATGGTAAAAAAAAGAAAAAAAACTAACCTTAAACTGCAACTGGGTCTCTTCTGATCACGCTGACAACGCCAAGCTTCTGTATCTAAAAAATAAAGAGATGAAATAGATAACGTGTATGTCAATCAAAATTGTTATTTCATAGGACAGAAAAAAATCCAAGAGAAGTTCAACGACATGCATAAACCCAAGACAGCTATCACACGGTCATCCATCTTATGATCTGTTGCTGCTATTGTGAGACTACATTTCTGTAATACCTAAATCGACTCTGAGAAAACTTTGTGTTCCCATCCTCTTTATTCAAAGCCTATCTCCAATAATTGCCCGATAACACAACGTATAGTAGGAGTAAAGAGACGTATCTCTTTGTCTTATAACACACAGCCATTAAAGTTTCACCTCGTTTCCTAGCATTTCGATTTCAGAGACACACTTGGCTTTCTCACGTTATGCAATAAATCCTCTGTTATCTATGATAAATGGCACGATCATGTGTCTTGATCTTTCCTAAACCCAATCAACGTGTCGTTTTCCCTCGTGAGACATGGCATTCAAACCGTGAATCGCCTTGATCTAAACACCAAGGATTCACCGAAGAATGTTGCAAGCGTCAGACCCATTAAATCTTTGGTACTGTATATCTCTCGCCAGACGAAGGCAGTAAATGCAGTTACCGGGTTTGTTATTTGCGTATTATTATGGTTACAGTGCTAGTTAGTGCTTTTCTGGTGAAATTGTCGCAGACTACGTCATTTGCCTGCCTTACTGAAATTAGTTTTCGATATATGTGACCAAAAGTGCACCTTATATAATGACTGTTATTAGTATTGTGGGAGTTTATGATGTGAAAATGGAAGATGGTTTGTGAAAATCCGGTCGATACATGTCTTTTGGTCTAAACAAGGCGGGTCGAGTAAGTGTGTGTGCACGCGCGCACGCGCTCAGAGGTGTTTGTACGTGTATGTGTATGGTTGGAGTACAGACAGGGGGAGAGAACACGTGAGAGGGTGCATGAACAAGGAACTGACTGACAAAATCGTTTCATCGCGTATGTATGACTTCTTATTGAGACTGAGCTTATCTATAATTTGAATATGTCATGTTTTCGTTGGGTTTCCAATCAGGCAAAATAAGCACAAAGGATATTACGTGCGTCAATCTCCAAAAAGCGTGACGGGATGAGCATACCTGTTTCAATTATCAATTAATATCTTGCCCCTATAAGCATATCCATCGCGTTGTGCAATTTCTCATTTGGCGCAAAATTAACTCTTGTCCAAGTACGCCTCGCCTTCATTGTACATGTAGTTTTAACAAAACACCCATGTCACACAAAGTAAGCACAATGAATATTGTATAAGCATGTCTTATTGACATGACCACGTTTGTTTCAGTAGTTTGTTAACTCATTCCCCCTGGAAGGGTGACTGCTCTGGCCCTTTAGATTATACAGTGTCAGTCAATATGCTTAATTTGGTTTCAGATATGATCATACGCCGAAAAATTCCCTCCTAAACAAACAAACAAACAAACAAACAAACAAAGGAATGGATATATAAATAAATAATCTGCCGTACTCAAGTTTTTTAACTGGAAAAAATTGCTGACAATACACAACAAACTTGACTTTGTTATTGGCTGGTCGAGAGGAAGCAGCTTTCGTTTAAGTCAACAGTGTAGCGAACCGTGTAAATTAGCTGATGATGTCAAAGCCTATTTGTTATGATATCATAAAGACAAAAAGTATACGTACTATCTCTCTGAAGGAGAGGACGGATTCTAAGGGGACTCTCGGATCTTAAGCTGACAGGGGACTTTCTCTTACAATGTATTATCGTTGTCATCAAGGTGAATATTACAGTGTATTTTAATGTTAAAACATTGAACTTTGAGGTCAGATGAAATAACACGAAATTACATCCAAGATTCAGATTCCCGAAAAACTTGGGTAATGAAAATCAAACCCTGTCAGCATAATGGCCACCTTTACAGATGACGCAGATTTTACACGAGAATGCCATTTTTCTCCTCTTTCGGGTATTAATTGGTTTAATCAGATTCTTTCTTTGAATTTCCAGTAATCTACGATCAGGGCACCAAAGACAATTAAACTCGACTAAATGGGCACTGTGGGTTGAAATTGAAAAAAAAGGACAGGGAAAGAAAAGATCCACGGAATAATGATGAACATATTAGCTAAATATCCCGTCTAAGAGGAAGGGGATGCGTTTAATGAGAAACTGGAAAAAGTTAAGACAATTATGATGAGGAATTTAGGACGCGAACTGGGATTGGGAAAGAAATTACTTTGAATAGATCTAATTTGTAGCGGAAAATAGCATTCAGCCAATAACTAAAGTACAATAATGTGAAGTAGGTGCTTATTAGGAGATAAATCCATCGCCTTAATTGTCTTTTTCAAAGCTCTAGAGTACATGGTTGGCGGTTAGATTGAATTCTACATGTAGATCAAAATATCTTGCAAAGAAGATATAACCGCCATTATGCTATTTAACGCAATAATGGCCAATGTCTTTCTGTCGAAAATCCCTATTACACCGATTCACAGTCATTAGTTACTAAGACTTTCAATTTTTACGTTAGATCTAGTACTTAATTTTGATCCTACATCTCATATATCTCATATCATACACCCCTGTTCTAGGCATTATACAATGAAGTACAGTAGAAGCACTGCCATTTCAAATTGTTATTATTATTATTGTTATTATTATTATTGAAATGTATTAAATATAACTTGCAGTGTGAAAAACGGGACTATTGTTATTATTATTTTTGTTTATAAATATAAAATTCAACGAGTCATGATTGGCGATTCAAAGTATTTCATTATTATTAAATTGAAAACGTAAAATCGCAACAAACACACGTGTAGTACAAAAATGGACCTACAAACCCTCCTTACATCCTTCATCCCTCTTATTTATTGTTGAGGTAGAACTAAGGCCTTAGCATGTTATTTACAAACAAACTACACCTCAATGTTGAACGTCATATGCAGTTAACTTAAAGTAAGATCTATCCTAATTATTCAACACCAAACTACGTTGTGGGACCCTAAACCAAGACACGGTTTTTCTATAGTGGCACATTAAAGAAAAACTACCTATCTACCTATGGTATTTTTGACTGACTGTTTAAATGTTGTTTTATAAGAAAAAAATATGCAATATACATATCTACAAACGAATTAATAAAGCTAGGGCGCATGCAGTCAACTGTCTGTTTTGTTATGCTTATTGGAGTTATAAACCATCCAGTTGAAGTGTGTGTGTGTTTGTGTGTGTTTGTAAGTGTGTAAGACGGAAGAGAAAGAGCCAGCTGGACAGACAGACAGGGATAGATAGATAGATAGGTAGATAGATAGCATTTGACTAGCAATGCTACCCTTTGGTCTAGGAAGGTGACCGCCAAGACTCAGGAGGAAGACGTAACGTTGCTGTTGTTTCCAGCAAGGGTCCAGTTATATATCAGACAGGCCTTATTTGGGCTTATTTGCTTTGATACATTTTGACATATAATATCTGTAACCGCGAGGGATTCCATTTCCTTTTATGACAAAATTGTTCTTAACCGTCCTTTGATTTTATAAGTCTAGGAGAACTTGCCATTTGAGAATAAAAAAGCAATACGTTTTTGTTAATGATTATAAAACATGCGTGCTTCTTTCAAATAGTCATTAATAACAAATTTTGGGGCACTGGCATTTTGGTTGACGTACAATGAATTATTGCCCTAGGCAGGGCTTTTCTTTTATCCTGACACAGACTAACTTGATTGATTTAAGTTCCTACCATATAACCTTACCTATGCGCAATATCGGATAACATTGCATTGGATGGTTATAAACAGCCCTAATATAATTAAGCGGACTTCTCAGGCTGTCGCGCATTGCTGTTGACGTAATGAGGATTAAAAACCGTTTGCCTTTCCATACAGAAAGCAACCAGACAAACCCAACACATAATATGTGGAAGTCACTTCGGTGTAAAGTGATGCTGTATCGATCTAGGAAGACGTCACATTGGCCCACGTTGTGTAATTTGTCGCCATTGAGCACACAAAAAAGAGGTTTAAGTTTATGTAAATATTTTGGAATTAATCCCATCACTGACATTGAGATAGAAAATATTTCATCAAAATCTATAAATACATATTCAACACATATTGAAACCTTGTTGATAAACGAGGTTTTCTCTCCACATGCAAATTTGTAATTTACCATTCTTGTTTACTTACAGGATCGCCCTCACGTAGTCCGTCCATGTTCATTACTAATGAGGTGCTTTCTTCAGTTCTCTTAGTTTCCGCTGGATTTTGTCTTTCAAAGTCTGATGAAATTCTTCTCTGACTAATGAGGTGCAATTTGTAGAAATGGACGCCAAGGGCCACGGCATTTCTACTGATACTTGAAGGATTTTAATGACAATAAGATCTGGATACCTTTCTGGGACAGAATTGTAGGCCTACCTAATTCTTCCTCTTATAACACGTTTGTTTAAAAAATGTATCTATATCCCCGTGATGCCATCAAACATATGGATTAAAACACTGTTCATAATCTCAAAACCCAAGAAGGCGTACAGATACCCTTTATCTTAAAGACAACAAAAAACGCGTCTGGCAAACGGTCACGTTCCGGTTTTCACTTACCTATTTATGGCACTCAACAATTTCGATCGGTAAATAACGTCAAGGTCCTGAATAATAAATACTTACCATAACGATAGAGAACCTTGATAACCCTAAGACACGCACCGCGTCTGTGGAACTTTCGCAGAATTAAGTGGAATTCACCCCGAGTTTCGTTTTATGACGGTGACTCTCCTCTATAGCAACGCGCTTCAATTCAAGTCACTTTAATTGAGACCGCTGCGATAGGCAATAAAGGTGAACTTCCACCACACTCAGGGTGGGGAACGACACTTTTCTATTCTAATGCTGCTGGACTCAATTAGAAATAGATTAAAATGATATTAGTAGCAACAAAGGTAAAACGAAGGACTTACCACTCATTATGATCATTTAGTTTCCTACACACTAACTCTGTGTTTATACGCTCTGTTTGTTCCCGTGCCGTGTATACACTTAACGTAGCCTTTTGTCAATTTTGTTACAAATTCAAACTTCTAATATGTGTTTTGTAAATTGACATTAAGAACACTATAAGCGAGTGGATGCACACGTTGTTAATCCCATTTAAAGGGACATGTTCAACGCAGTCGTCAAGGTGAAAATTTGACTGAATTGTCAAATGAACTCAAGATATAAGTAATGGTAAATAAAGCATCAGCAACACTACAGCTGTGATCTGCTTTCAGATATCTCTCCGTTTGAATAGTTTTAATATATATGAAAGCATTAAAACCACCATTACTACGGTTTTGCGAGAATATCTAAATCAATAAATCCTATCATATTCCATCTAATATATTCAATGAATACCATTAACTTAAGATAACATTTGGCGCTGGATAAAATATGTTCTTAGAAGACTGTCTACTCACGTGAATTGCCTCACTGCCAAGTGTTAAAGTTGTACGTCTGAAAGCGTCCACAGGAATGAAGACAATTGACCTATGACACACGGTTAAAAGTAGTGACCAGCGGTTTTCCAGATGTCCACTTAATGTTAAACAGATTCTGCCGAACATACCATGTGCACCGGTTAAGTAAGCAATTATTGTTCAGTTACTCCCCCGGCGTCCTCAAGAAACAGGATGGCGTTCTAACGATCAGTAACAATGTCCTGGTCGAGCAAGATACACGGTTTGTCTGCTCTTGGTCTGCGGCTTGAACGGTATATTACTCAGGAGAACTCCGCTCATGGGATTAAGCCGTATGCTCAGCACACACGATGTTGTATTGATAAAAGATTCCAGCAAAGAAATGCTCCTCAAAAAGAAATGACCTGCTGTGTATTTGTCTCTGCTTGCGTTTGACCAAACACAAAAGAGTTCACTGCCAGTTTTATTGGTCGTGGATGGAAGCTCGCGGACGCTTTACTCGTAGTTTGTTATACTTGTAGGCAGTTTCCTGTTGCCATTGACTTTCGGGGGTGCTTGGAATAAAGTCAACTGTTATCGATTGTCAATTTCATTTACCTGTGGACGGCAATGAAGGAAATAACTACAGGCGGAACTTTCCAATCTGTGTCGTATTTCTCACAAAGAATTCTTTGCTAGGCAACCGAGCGTTTCTCAGTAACACATGTGTTTCCATCCCTCAGTTGGATTACAGCGTCTGAAAGTCGGATTGCCTTATTAAACTTTCATGCCTCAACATCGTAATAACCTATTTACAGTCAATTAATTATCACCAATGTCGGCCGCAGCACGAACTTTAGGTTACCGTTGGTTGCCGATTAATCACGTTTTCCTATATAAACAAACAAAACAGTGCCACCCGCAGGGCCAGCAAAAATGACTCAGAGTCTGATAGAAGTAAGGATTAATAAATAAAAACTCCTTGAAATATTCAATTTTTACTCACTGTAGCCTGCAGGTACGTTATTTCTAAATCAATAAACAAATGCATCTTAAAGAAACACAATGGGCGTTAGACCTTTACATTGCAAAAATTCAATTACACTGTATATTTCATATTTTTTCCTTTAATTAATCACCAAGGTTTACCACAAAACCATTGACAAAATTATGATATCTGAGTTAGAAACAAGTGTGTAAGTTCGAAGTTTCTCGTTTTGAGCCGCTCTGGTAATCTGGATGGAGACTGGTGAATGTCACTCGTGACGGTAAAATTAGAAATCACACATGTATAAAATAAAGACTTCCAAAACGGGTTAATAGATTGTAATTTTGTCAACGGTTTCATAAAAGATTTTTACCTTCATGACAAAGGGAAAATTGCAAAAAAAAAAATAATAATAATAAAAAAATTAAAAAAATCGGGTATTTTTCTTTTCATTTTCTCTCTATCTCTCTCTCGCTCTCACACTCTCACGCACATCTTATATTATGCATATAAAAGAGACAATCTTTGTTATCAAGGCATACAAGGGTATAAGTGTACTAGAGCACACTTTCAAAGGGCAATTTTATTAAGTTCAGCTTTAGACAAAAGAGTAATGCATGTTCTATCCGTTCATTACAACATTAATAAAACTTGTCAAAAAAAAAAAAAACAAAACAAAACAAAAAACATCAAATAGGCGGATGGATTTGTTTCATTATCGACGACTTTATTGCCTGAGGAGCTTGTTTTTTCATTAGAATTTATATATTTCACCTTTCTACTCACCTTTGATGGAGGAAAATCATCAATGATGTGTCTTGTTATTTCATAAGTATAAGGACTTTGTGACACGCGTTATTGAAGACAAGAGCAGGTATACAATTATGCAAAAACAGGCACTGTGTGGCATTTGACGAGATAATCCAAATTTCAAAACAAAATAACAACCCAATCCTTAAGAACATTGTATCTCTCACAACGACACATTTACTTTTAAATATCAAACTAGCGCAAATAAGAGTTGACCAAAAATGATAAATGAAAGTGAAGGAAAAACATGGCAGTTGACACTGCCCATGGTTTCAAATTAAGTGTTTTTTTTGATAATTGGCTTAAATGTTTTTAATCATGTATGCACACTAAATAAAGCTAGCACCAATGAATAATGTTTATCATATGTACTGAACGATTGTCCAGAAAAATGAGGCCCTAACAAAAGTAACACTGACAGAATCATTTAAGGGAAGGGGTTAATACATATCTTCCTTCATTGTTAAAGATGTAGAATGTTTTTATTTCATCCATATTTTGAAATCCATCTAGGGTATTAGTCTTAGCAAAAGGCCAATGAACGACAAATTTAAGATGTCCTCTTTTCGTAGCCACTTGATTTGTATCTAAGACTGATCATTTATTATTGAAGGACCATTAATTGAAATGAAAATAAGGTCAAGGGTTTTGATGGATGAATTTGATAACAAGTACATTGCTTTCTTAATGTTCTTGTGTACTGAATGGCTCCAATTGTCTTCGTTTGCAAATTACCTAAGGCGACCATATTCCCCAGATTATATGAGAAACTTTATCTCCAATGGAAATTAAGTGAAAAGCGATGCATGAACTGCCTTCAGCTATATTTGATGAATTGGAGATCACTTCTGTCATGATCATGGTGGTGCCAAGTATTCATGTCGATTGCGCCTATATCGCGCACGCCACGTGCATGAGATATTTCGCAATTATTTGATAATAACACCGACTTCCATTCGATACCTGCAGACAATAAGAAAATGAAAGAAATTAATATATATGCTCATTGACTCACTTATTAAAATTTCATATCGAAGTGGGTAACTCTTGAGTTTGAATATAAGAAATATTGTTCAAGGAGAACATCCCAAATGAAGGCAGGAAATATCAACCAGATTCAAAATGTTGCTGTGAGATTTTTTTGAACGACAGTAAATAGCAGGGATAAATGAGCCCGTGCATCGCCTTTGTAAGATGGTCTAAATACATTGTTATTTTCCTCGATGCACACCCAAAAAAAGATTTTTTCGCGTGACTCATCACACTCCTCTACAAAGGCCACAGTTTGTAGTAGCACTGTAGTTACAGAAACAATCAGCCAAATGACCCTTATCAACTTTACCGTTAAAATGCAATTGCGCCTTTTTTTGAAAGACTGCTTCAATTAGAGATATTATACAGTCAAGTATAATCATACAACTGGGAAATTTAGAACTGTCCATAAAGAAACAATCACGATACTTTGAACTGGCCATGTGCAGGACTTGCTTGAAATTCTAAAGGAATATAGGCTCACATTCATGGGGATGACAATAGTATCACTAAAGTATAATGATACTCAAATTTACAGTGTTTAGTGAGGATCTATGATAGGCACAACTTAGTGAACTCGAGATGTAACGGCCAAGTTTAACCTTCCTATCAACATTCAAAACAAATAAACGCCACACTTTTAGTGTGATATTTTTCTTTTTCCTTTCTTGAATATCTTTTGATTGTTCGAAAACCCCGCTGCTTTATCTGAACACTGAGCATTTTGCTTGTCTAGAAAAAAAACGGCGACCTTAGAATGTGAAAAATAGCGCGCTGATTGGCTACCGATGATCGCCATGTTTTGGAGATTTCCTTCGTTTTGTTTTTGGGTCGGTTTCCAGTATTAACTGTGATAAAGGCTTACTTACTTACTTACTTACAGCCATAAACACGGTGCTGACACTTGTTCTCCTGGCGACCGATTCTCTAACCTCTAATAGCAGCTAGATCTTCCAGAAGATTTAACACGCATTAACGCATATGACCTTTTATGTCTGGATACTGGCTAACCACGCGCTATGCCAAGTATTGAGAGGTGTCCCATAGAGAAAGATATAACACGATTTAACGTATCTTTAACGAATGATAGCCCACACAGAAGATTTGAGGCACGGTAATATGTCGCTGACCTGTTTATACCCATGGTGTTTTTTTAAGTTGCTTTAAAGATTACTTTAGTCACAAGAGTCGTTAATTGCGTCTTCAGGTGTTGACGCAACGTCTGCACTAAGCTGCTGGTGAAAAGCTTTTCGGAAATCGGGTTATACATTTATCATTCATGCTTTGTAAAAATACAACAAAGGTTTCAAAGAAATTACCGCTCGAAACATGCACTGGAGATCGTTAATGTGACATGGAATTTGACGGAAACAATTTCCAGAATAAACAAAATGAATCAGAGGCATTGAAATACCTGAACAAAAATTTACAATAACAATGTTTAACAACATAATGCAACGTCTTCATGAGCATTGTTGAGATGAAGCTTCCCATGGCTGATAAGCTTAAAAATTATACAATCTAATTCAGAAAGTAACAACCTCACTTTTTGAAAATGCAAATAACTAGGACACACTTCACATAATCAGATATTGGATAAGTCACGGAAAATAAAATTGAATAGTTATTGTAAATAATGACTATTGTCGTACATAATATAGGTTCTACTGTAGTTGGTTTAACAATCACCATTCAAAAAACACTAAAACAAAACATATTATTAAAATCACAGTTAGACAGACATAAGAAAAAAGGAAAACGCACGTGTCTGATTGGATTTACAGCGTCTGCTGAAAAAAATCATGTCAAAGGGATAACTGAACAGTCATTCTTAGATACTAATTGGGATTAGGTATAGAATACATGAGAAAATTAGATAGTTATAACCATTAGTTTTTAGAAATATGTAAGTTATTTACAGCAACACCAATGTCGCCAATCTGTATGTCGATATTGTTGGTATCTTCATTACAAAGGTCATAAAATGCCAGTTCTAATTGCATTACATCCAATCTTCATGAGAGAACAACTTAAGTTTTAAAATATCAATTAGTAGTGTTTGACGTTTATCTTTACGTCCATTAACGATCTTATAATAATCCCAAGGAAAAGCATAGAAGGCATGGGATAAAGGGGCGTTGCTATGTAGTACTTGTTTAGATCAATATCACCGTGATGTCACCTTTGATATACACGGTCTACGGTGTTAAAAGATAGGGGAACTTGTACCATACAAACTATGTAATCAGCAACAATTATAATAAGAGTCATGACAAAATAAAAACAATGAAAACCAACTATATTGCGTAAGAGATACACGATTACTGCGTTAGTGGAATCTTACCTGTTTGAAGCTAGACGAACCGATATAAATACCAACATGTTTATATGAACGCATCTCAAATATCTTTCAACTATGATTACCATGTGTTTCAATTGCTTTTGTATTGCAAACGCAGAAGTCCTTTGTATTATCCAACTTATATGTTATGACACATAGGCAGTAGCTTTATTGCTTATAAATAAATTAACTGGTGCCTTAAGCCGTACGTCCATGGGTTCTTACAAAACATCGGTCACTGTTCAGCAAGCTTTGGAGGATCTTGTTTAATCAATTCGTGAAGAATTAATCAAACTGATTCTTTCCATTAGGCTTAAATCATTACTAGCTTTTGCACGACTGACACGCACAATTTGTGTATGCTGTATTTCACAGGTTTCCTCATAGCATATTCTGTTGATTTCCACAGCGATTCATTGGTCGACAAATGTCTTACCAAAGAAACAATTAATTAATCACGAGTCAACAAATAAAACAGGTATTAAGATCATTTGTTAAGAGAGAGACATTGTGAACGTGCAAGTGATGGTGCCAGGTTTTATGTCGAAGAATGAGTGCATTTAATAGAGACTGGATTGCAAAATTGCATCTCCGCAATGTATTAGCCAACAGAAATACATTGTTTGGCCTTGGAGTTTCAGGGTTTATGTTGGCTGGCATAACTTCACCAAATTTACACATATCTTACTTTAAAAATGAAATTAGTATAGTTCGCGGATGGTTACTATATCGTGCGTTGAACAACTTCTAGTTTTTACAATATCTGGAAGGCGTAATACCCATACCAATACCTGGATAGTTTCTTTACCGCTGGATGCCTGAGTAAAAAGTCACGACTGCCATTTCACCTTAGTTCCATTCAAATGAACCATTCCTTTCGTCATTGTATTTTCTGGCTACCTTCCCAAAACGGCATACCTGCTTCACAAACATTACCAAATTAGTTTGCTACACGAGAGATTTGTAACCAACATCACACTACAGCATTGCCTAATATATTCCCAGAAGGGTGACAGGCTACATAATACCTTAAATAAAGATTACACAATTTATGCGTTCAAGTAATTGCAGTGTACCTTATTCGCAGAAAAAAAGTAATCCTCATAAAGGAGACATGCAACCATATGGCGTTCCCTTAGGTTCAGTTTCGATTCGTTCACTTGCAATTAAGTGAACGTAAAGGTGATCAATAATTACTTTTAAGTTCTCTTAATCGTGTCACGAACTTCTGCCTCAATCTAAGTACAAATGTGTATTAATATGCAGAAGGGGCAATGTGGGACTTCTGGTCGATTACGGGAACGTTTTTAATGCAGAGATATTATGCAAATGCCATAAATTGTTCGGCCAAAGAGCATATGGCTTAAACTATACTGAAAATGGACTGTTGTATTTGGAATGCTGTAATGCTAATAAGATATTAGTAGTTAATGTATCTCTGAGTACGCAGGCGCTTCTTTCACGAATGTTTTCAAGTTGATTATCTTCCGGAACACTGTTATTGAATGCATATGATCTATGTTAGTCATCCAAGAAATCTGACATTTCGGGCAACGTTCCTTTATATCTTTTTGGTTCGTTAGAACCAGTTATGATAAATAGATTAAACCAACGTAATTTTTATGAATAAGATAAGCTGGCATTGATCTACCTCTGAATAAAATGATTATCATATCAAAATGCTTAGGGTATTGCATTACAATCTGTGTCCTAGAGAAGGTCCATAGAGTGTGTCTACCATGAATATCTAGGCACCTTGACGATTTTTTCTACTATGCTTCTGTATATCGACAGCAGACGACAGATATTAGACTACGAAACAGGCCTCAAATATTGTTGGAATTCTGGAAACAGCATCCACCTGGCAGCACACTTCACTAGAACAAAGATATAAACTCCATGTTGAAAGTAAAGCCAATGGGTTAGAGAACTCTGTTTTCCTGTGTGCCATCGACAATAGCAAATTTGGTTCGTTTCATGGAATAATATCTATATATCTATCACATTTTTATTTTCTTTATATCATTTGTCTTGGTCATTGATATATAACTTTCACGCTATGTGATCACCATCGCAATGGATTGATATACTATAATAAGACAATAATTGCCATACACAAACTTAATTGGGAAATAAGGAAACATGCTGACATATTGATCGTGATTGAGTAGCTTTCAAAAACATATCTGCCTATCCTGTGCTGAAAGTGGATGCTGGCTTTCAAATGAAATTGCCAATGCACTATTTTTACCATTCGAAGCCATTCGCAGTTTCAGCAGTTCGATCTAGGTGCAGATCAAGCCGCAGAGACGTCGCCCAGTTTTATTCGGATCGCTGTACGTAAGCCCGTAGTTCCCGTTTTCGTAAAAGTCGAAATTTGCCCTTGTTGGATTAAATAAAATTCACTCAAATGCAAGCAAAACATAATAGCCAGAAAAGTCTGCATATTTTCTAGATGACCCGGAAAGGCATTCGAATTTTAATCTGTTTTTGTTTAAGTACATTTGTAAAACATAATAGCCAGAAAAGTCTGCATATTTTCTAGATGACCCGGAAAGGCATTCGAATTTTAATCTGTTTTTGTTTAAGTACATTTGTTTATATATATATATATATATATATATATATATATATATATATATATATATATACTACTGTCCCTGGTCCAATGCAGGTCGCATTTTTATTCAGAATCTTATGATTATATGATGCGATTCACAAGTGATTTTGTTTATAGCTCTGGAATATAAGTTATAACTAAGAAGAGTCCCTTCCATACATAATTTCGTACAATAGACATACACATACAGACAGACAGACTGATACATGTAGACAAAAATATTCTTGAAATCCCTTGTTAAGTGAAGAATACCTGTTTTGATGAGTTTGACCAAAAACAGATCGCACCTCTGGAAGATGTAGACCAACGGCTTTAATTGTCTCTCTACAGTCTCCACATCATTACTGAAACTGCTCAGCTAAAGGAAGATGATACGAGAATTGAAGTCTTGGCAGTGTGCACTGATATGGGGGATTTCCTCTCGATCTGTAGAAGAGATTATTAGAGTCCAAACATATCGAGCATTTTGTGAGAATCGGCAAGCCTTACAAATGTTGCCACTACAAGATGAGAAAAATTAACATATGGTTATGATTTACCTTGCAAACAGGGTTTGCCTTTCCGTTTGAATTCTGTTTCTGCTCATACAACATTTAATCTATAACATTTGCTTACTGACAACGCCGTGAAATACTGAGTGGATTAAGAAATATAGTCACAGCTGAAAGGTACATACTGAAAAATGTGCAGCCTAAAAACTTATTACGAGCTATTCTAGCAAGCGTTTAAAGAGAAACACGAACAAACGCTGTAGTTATAAGACACCAACCTAAAAGAGAACGGAATGCCGTGTAAATGAACAGCTAGTAGCAGCTCCGTATTCCCAGAGTTTTGCTTCTGTAATAATATAGAGATAGAGATACGTACCAGCCTCAACTTTTAATGCTTCACCAAGACAGAGAAACGTGATTGCTTGGATAGCGCTATTCAAAGCCGATTCACTGTCAGGGCTTCAGCTGGAGCTTCTGACATAGAAGTCTTATTCGAACAGTCGCTCTCCATAAACATATTTACTTCTATCAAGCGCACCCGTCAAGACCTAATGGTACGTAATTGGCACCGTAATAGCTACCCCTGCAGTTACAGAGCCAAGAAATACTGCCTGTTCGTAAAGATGTGTTAAAACCAAACACATTATCGCAAATCTTAATTTCACCTTTTATCTTTTACCTCCGGGCTTGTTTTTATCAAATATTCTTGCTTTGTGAATTCGCACACATGTGGAAATCGAAAACGTCACTTTCACGACAACAATTGATTATATTACTGTGATTTGTGGAAACTGAGCGTTACCATAGCATTAACATGGAAAGTCGATTTCTAACGGAGAAGCTGTATTTTGTTTCATATGAGTAAAAGTTACATGCGAAATTAGACTTTTCTTTGAAGGCATTATTCCCATGTGGTATTTGAATAAGTACTTAAAGATACCTGTTCATCGATATTTTGCGTTAAATGAAATTGAAAGATGTGCGTTTGACGTAATTGATAAAACGTCCCGTCAAACTCGAATCTTTCCCAACCAGATTATCTTATCAAATCGAATGGAACACAAACTATCAATAAAACACATGATTAAGAACTGATCTGCGGACGACTATGAAGAGTAGTTTAGACCTTTTTTTGTAATCGGAATATAACGTTATAGCTTCTTGTAACAGTAAACTTGAAAAAGTTATTTTGTCAAGTCTTTGGAAAAAAAATAAAACTCTAACCAATCTTACTCTTCTAAGACCAATTTTATTTCTTTTCTTGTGGCTAAAAATACTGATAGCAGTGTATTGTTTCTATAGGAACAGAATGGAAACAAAATCAATAGTATCACTAGATTTACTCGTCACGGGGATTGCTCACACATGTTCGATCTATCATTAAGTATCATTCTAATGTATTTTATGTCATCGTGTATTATTAAAATACGTGTGCAATATGGGTCTTTACGATCAGCTTTTCGTCACAGTATTCAGCGGGAGTATTTTACTAGTTAATTACGTCGCTAGGCGTGTACTTAATAACAGCAAACGCTACGATGATGAAGTAAAAAATAACATCTCGTGCCGGTATGAACACGCAAAAAGATATACAAGTAAATTACACTGGCGGAACAAAGATTTTGCTGAGGCTAGGGGACAGGCTATAAAACTTATTTAGTTATATTGAAACAGTGAACCGGGACAGAAGTGCTCAAACATGAAAGGACACAGAGGTGGAATATTCGATTGGTTTTTACTAATAACCTTAGGAGGTGTAACGTGTCCACTGCGCTCTCTCCTTGATCCGCAAGTTAAATGTACGTGGTCTTTGCGCCTTTCTGTCTAGAATGTGAACTGTTTTAGTAAATTTTACTGTATTGATAACCATAAAAAGAGAGGGGGTGGGATGCGGAAAAATATGTCTAAATGCAAATGACATGAAGTTCAGGATTTCTGATTGTGCGCATTTAATTTCCGTCCCGACTGATAAGGTATTTCATGCATTTAAAATAAGAAAATTAATATTTAGTTATTTGCAAAATTAGGTTATGTGTATCATATATTTTTTTAACGCATCTTGGGAACAACCACCATTGTATACGTTGCACATGTAATGTGTACTATGGGCCTGTGGCCTAAACTTCCTGAATAGATTTATACATCATGAAATGGAGTTCAAATGCGGTAAACCTTAGTGCAGTGTAAGACAATATACAGGCGTCATGGAAAAAGCCATGAATGTACAAATATGCATGATCAGTTGTTGACAAATAGTGGCTAAATAGTGTCTGAAACCGGCCCTCAAATAGACAGGCTGAGTAGCATCTTTTTACCTTCAGTATGTCAGTAAGCTTCCCACCCTGGGTCCGCTTAATGCGTTAGCTGGGATATTGTGAGATCACTGCGAACTGATACTGTTTTAGCCTAGGTGATGGAAGCAGCCTGTTTTATAGCACCCACCCTAATGGAATTGCATTGGTAATACAGACGTTTAAATCATTGCATTCAGACTCAAAACCACGCGATTGCTTCGTTCGTCCGTTCACAAAATTTACATTGAGAACTCAATACAACAGTAAATGTATTCTGTCATAAACGCCTAAAGGAGTTAAGTGGAAAGCGGCGGGACAAGATGTCCTTGAGCACGCCCCTTGTACACCCAAAGGTGCATTTCACATGCTGAAATATATATAAAAAATGAATGAATTCGAAGTTGTATTCAATGATTTAAAACATATATGTGTATAGAACAAAAATCCCACGGCTTTCTCAATTTTACACCAACTTTTAACTTTTACCATATGACTATACATTACGTGTATGTAAGGAGCCTATACAGTAAAATATGTTCCGGTAATGTTTGTTCCCAGTCATAGAACTTTAATTTTTATATCGCGTTCCGATATATTTTGTAGTGATTCAGTCATGGTAATTTATGTATGACGTAAGGAAGTTTTTATAAATATTAAAACAGTAACTCAAGGCTACTACGTAACATATGTTCCCCAGAAAAATTGTCAGAAAGTTTCATCTTGCCTAAGTACTCGGTGCAATAGGAAACAGGGATGTCTATTGCTGACCGAAAAATATTTTATGATTCCATGGTAGTTTGACATTTCTGATACAATATTTGGACCAAGAATGGAAAACAGTTTATTTAATGCTTATTTTACTGATAGTAAGGTGTATCCCCCCCCCCCTTTTTTTAAATATTCAGTGACAAGCAAACTTAAGTTGCTAAAATAATTAACTGCTCTGTTCAAATGATTATCATAATTTTTACAACGTTATACTTGTAGGAGATAAATTAAAGAACGAGACCCGTCATGATTGAATTTTCAAAGTGAGTAAAATGTTTCCACAGCTGGACGTAAGGTATGTTCATTTAAGGGGTTAGACGATGAATTGTTTTTTTTTTTTATTATTCATGGTTCCAGAAGATTTAAACTTTCATACAAACTTCTTCATGCAAATCATCAAACATAGTTATTGATTTGTGTACTAAATATTTTAAGAGTATGCCTGTGACCTCATTCGAACCTCTATATTGGGTTTGGGTACCCTCTATCAGGGCGACTGATAGATTTTTACGGATATTCACAGATATGTCTCTAGATAGATAGACCATCTATCTATCTATCTAGAGACATATCTGTGAATATCCGTAAAAAATCCATCAGTCGCCCTGGTAGAGGGTAGGGTTTGGGTGTGTACCGATATTATTTGTTGTTTTTCATTGCATCAGTCTGGTTGTTGTTGTATGGTGATAGTCCAAGATGAAAGAAAGGCCAATGATCATAAGTGCAACAGACAAATGCACCTGTTCAAATCTAGCGTAACTATAGCGTAACTATAACATTACACGTGCACAGAAATTGTCCATACATGTATTTACATCGGGAAAGTGATAAGCGGTTTAGATATTTACTAAAAAATACACTACAGTTCAACCATTCCGTGGTAAATATTTACCGCCCATGCCAGCTATTTGTCTTCGTTTCAATAAAGTAGTGCCAGCCCGTCTTGTACACCAGAGAAATCGAAAAACATAAAATGAACAAATGATAAGTCTGATGTCGTATTCAATCTTTTCCATTTTGCAATGATGATCCTTCCTGCGGGATTTAGCATTATTATTGAATGCGTTCATCTTGTGATTGTTACTATCTCTGCGCGCTAAGTAAATGTCAAACGTCTTCCTTGGCTTGAACTGTGATGCATTGGTGCTAACATACTGTCGGTGTCTGCGAAAAAAGAAGGAAATTCGCTGGTAATTAGATATTTTCATTTCCTGGACCTAACTGGCGTTATGTAGTTGAATCTCTCGGGGGAAATACGCAGTTTGCACAATAAGCAAATGTGAACTAATTAATTACGAAAAAAGGGTCATTGCCTAATTGATATGTGCGCCTTAATTTCCGTTGTTATAAATGAAAGTCGTTCTCAAATCAAGGACGTTACAATCTTAACATTTAGGTGAACTTGCAAAGTGGAATAACCCGCGACACGATGGAAAAGGTACATGCAGTAATTCTGCATAATATCGCTTCTAGCAGATTTAAGTTATGACGCCACAGCCTTTTTCATAGTGATGAAGCTTTCATCTAAAAAATGACAGCCCAAATATACAATGTGGGAAATAAAAGCTTTCTGTAATCTTTTACATGATAGCCTTCACCTTGACTGCCTCAGTCTCCTTCTAATTGACAATTACATTTAACATCAGGATTTGACATCAATCTTTACTTCAACAGTCATATTAAAAGAAAGTGCATAGTTTTTATAGTTTTTGTTTCAGTGCCCTTGCAACAACAACAATACTAATAATGTTTAGCCGTTTATTCAGCCATTGTATATGATAAGATAGGTACATGTATAAGACGAAATTTCCTTTGCTATCTCAGGTTTAAAAAAAACGAAATGGAAGAAGATTGTGACCGAGAGAAATAATTTTAAACCATAGACTAAAAATGAATGTTTTACTATTAAGGATAAATGTTTTACTATAAAAAGGAATATGTTTAAAGGATTTAAATCTGCTGTTGCTTAGAAGGAATTAAGAAATTTAAATACCAGGGAGAAATGTCTCTATCAATCATAATGTTTTCAATGTGGGTGCCACTCTTTCCCCATAAATGAGAGAGAGAGAGAGGGGGGGGGGGACGTAGCAGTAACTCCATCTCATTTCTCTATGGCACGTCCATACGCCCATACTATTGTTTAAATACTTTTGTAAATCACTAACAATAGTGACTTTTATTTGGAAGACGTATTAATAATATAGGTCAAAACGTGTATTATAATAGAACTGACTGCGAGGTGTTAGCAAGCACGTGCACAAGAAGACCAGTGAACAACCGTTTTTCACAAGAGATTATGGATGAAATTTTAGAATTCGTTCTGGCATTGCGTTTTTTAGGTGCGTCAAAATTTACAAGAGCAGTTCAGACCTTCTTAATGTCTCCTCTATCCTTCCACTCGATACACATCACGATGCTTACAAATGACAAGGCAAACGTCAGAAACAGGCAGGTTTGATCAAATGCAAATCCCTAATGATTAATTACTTTTAAACTTGGCAAATAATCGGTTACGCAAGGATGTTTCATTGAATCATAACAAGCATGGTTTTATTAAAGCTCAAAGATCAATACTTTTCTCAGTGAAGCGTTATGGTAAAATAAAATTGTCATTGCCCTTGATGCGTAGACTGCCAATTTTAAGCCAATGCTCCGCCTACTTACATGCTGTCCCGAATCACGGTTTCTATTGGAGATGCTGCACAACTGAATTTCTGACAGGTAAATATATTCCCTAAATTCGAAATTCGAACCATTTACTCAGGTTTACAGAAATTCCGGCCTCTTCACAAGGGAGTCACAGATGTAGTAACCAAATAAGTTCAAATTTATGGGGATCAGCTTTAATTATTCTAATAACGAATAAATAAACAACTTATTCAATATCTTTTGTGACCTTGAGATGTGATCCTGATGAAAATTGATTCAGTGTCTAGACTGCAGTGTAGATAGCTGGAAAAAGGGTCTCGTCAAAGAAAAAAAAAACAAAACAAAGTGCTTGATTCAGATATCGCGTTCTTGTAACTATGATGCATTGATGGAGCGTCACACACTAAAGCTATTGGGACAAAACATGAACGTTATCGACACTGCTACCGTGTAGATATAAATTAAAAAATCAATGCATAATGCCGAGATGATAGGTTTTGAGAAACAGATGTTTGAAGTTCATATTTTTGTATTAATGCAATTTTTTTCCAAATTAAGACGCCTGCGCCAAATTCTCCATTTGGTTCTTCAATACAATTGCTATCATCAAGATGACTTTAACCTTTCCCAGCGGTTTGTATCAATACTTTGAAGATTGCTTTTTATTGCCTTAAAACCTGTGTGACGGGAAGACAGGATGCTGTAATCGAGACTGGTCTAGAGAAGGTTCTTCGCAACTAACACACTCACCACAACACAACACTAATATATCACATTAAACGGGATCTTTCTTTGCCTAAACATTTATTTTCACAAATTCCGTGCAATACACTGTAGCACTATTTAGCTATTTACTATCAAAGCAATGTAAAACATGCATGAGGCACAGCTAAAATATAATCAAGTAACATAAATACTGTGGTGATATATCCTATTCATTAAATAAATTGACCAACTGAATTTGTACATGTATAAGTTATAAGACCATACAAAAAACAAGTTTGTAAATAACTATTCCCTTGCTTATATAAATTATGCATCATGTTTGAAATATCTATACAATGACTAGCAAAATGATTCATTTTTCACAAACATATTTAATAAAGAATAACTATAAAAATGCATCTAAAATCTTATGCAGATATTAATCTCCCTACTTCATTAAAATCATTCAGATTTTCACCAAAAATTACACAGTTCAATGAAAATTTGTAATATGTCCATAATCAACTTGAAAAATTATTAGATCTACATTTGGGCAGGTTTTTTATATTGCCAATACCTTTAATTACTGGAAAATAAAACTATAATTCCCAATATAACATCTAGGACGTTATCAGGGCGCTACTGGTTTTACCACTACAAAACAGAAAGTAAGAAAGAAAGAAAAATAAAGAAAAATGAAACATCCAAAAGCTGTATACTACAGATATCTGTCAGTAAGCAATTAGTTAAAAATTAAAAGAATTTCTTAACCTGTGTTTAAAAAATCAATCAATTAAAAAATTTAACAGATAAGTACCCTTTTTAAAGAGTGTGTGTGTGTGTGTGTGTGTGTGTGTGTGTGTCCAAAGGTTAAAAGTCAAAGTATGGACTATATGTACCAAGGGCAAAATTTTGGACTGTAATAATGGATCTTTGAATAGTTTATTTCTTAGTTTATTTCTCCAGTGAAAAACTTTTAGAAGAAAGCTCCACCTTTTGTTGGAATTACATGATACCATTGAAATTATGACCTTAGTTTAGTAACAGACAGAATGCAGAGAATTAAAAAAAGGAAACCAACTTAAAAACTGTATCAATTTGAACAGTTAGATGAGTTACCAATGATGCAAGAACTAAGTTTTTTTTGTAAAAGATCTAACTACTTGTGAACAACCAAAGAATCTGAACAATGAGCAATTTCTATAACCAATGCACAATAAGTACATAACTAAGCACGTATATGCTGTTAAAACTTTAACAAACCCTTCAATACAATTATTAAATATATAGGGACCTTTAGAAAGGTAAATATACAACAGTTGCATTTTAATGCATCTATAAGTGCCATGCACATTTAAAAGTATAAATCCACTGTCTTTTTTTTTCATTAATTTTTGAAACTTCACTTTGAACTTACAGAACTTTAAGTCCCGAAATCCTTCAACAAATATCTACCAACTGTCATACTATCCTCTATGCTAGAGGGACGTATTCACAACACAACACCATACACTGGCTGTGTACAGATATATCTGGACTTCCCACTAACTCTATATCCTTTACAACATTTCTTCCACAGGATGTAGCTGTCTAGAATCTTACACAGGAACCTCAGTGTTTTCCTCTGCAGAGATCGCTCTATTTAATTTTATTTTCAATTCCATCTCTACTTTTTCTTTTGTTAGTCATGAGATAAAAACACATGAAATGAAAATATCAGGGGGGAATATACAGCTGCAACAAGAAAAAAATACTACAAGATTGTATAAATAATTCAAAGGCTACAAACATTGAACTGTCTGTGATTTAACATGCGTCATAGATCTGAATGAGACACCATGTGCAGTAACAAAGATACATACACAATCTGTGGTAGAAAGCAGCAAATCAAGTCTCCTACTGTCTATTGACCCAACTTTATCTGCTTGGATGACTCATTATAACAACTTACATAAGTGTTGGCCTAGCATGCACCTACCACTCAATTTCAAACTATTCTTTGCCCAATTAACTACTACCAATGTAAAATCAATTTCACATTTATAAAACAAACTCCCTGGATGATGAAAGATAAACACATATTTAGGCTTCATTTTTTAAGCCTACCGATCCAGTCAGTATTTCGTAAAAAGAAATAGAACAAAATCATCACATGGATTATAAAAGAAAGAAAAGAAAAGAAAAAAACAGACTCCGCTCCATTTGATTAAGAGGCATTGGCAATGGCCTGTCTGAGATTAGAGAAGAACTCAATCATGTTGCCTGGCAGTGCAGTCTCCACCAGCTGTGTGGGAAGCATGCCACCCAGGTCTGCCTGGCAGATATGGACTACAAGGGTCTTGTCTGGCTCCCTGGAAAGCAGAGGAGGAAAAATGTGATAAAACTGAGCAATTCTAACTTACAGGGTGTTATGTTGCTGTACAAACATGCACGTAGCAGGTGTCAAGGTTAAGATGATTCTAAGCGTATCAATAGTGTAATGTGTTTTTTTTTTTAGACTATGAGTGGAAACCGCTTTTCCTACAATATATTGCTAAATGTCATGTGCTTGTCATATCTATGGCATTAGGCGGAAATTACAATTCTGTGTTATTTTTAATCCAGGGCGAAGAAAAGTCTCATTATTTGTCTATAAGTCATTATGTTCAAATTCTGATTGATCATCCATCTTCATTTGAAATTTTTAATCACATCAGCATCAAGGCCTGTAACCACAGTTAGGTTTAAAACCCACATCAGAGTGGGGCTTGCAATGCATGATTCTTGCAGTAATGTTCATGTAGGGCTAACATAAACAACAGGCGCTACTGGCCATTTAAAAATGTGCATTCCTCTTCTACCACACATCTTTACTAAGAGCTACCTATCCTACATTTACTTTGACGTTCATTTTACAGTGAATTGGGCTTGAAAGGCAATTACCTGGAATCACAGCAATGCATGCCCAACCAGTCACCAAAACACCTTTGAAATGTATACCTTAATCAGTTATCTGTGAAAACACAGGTCTGCGTGGATCTATAAACCATTCAGGGAGTCAAAAAGTACACTGTGTTCCATTCCAATAAACAGCAGACATCTCACATGTGGTGCGGGCTCTCATCATTACCAAACAATAAGTAAACTTAGATGCATTCACCTAAACATACCTTATAGTGTAACTATCTATAACCTGCTGATTTTTTTAATGTCTGCCAAGTTGAATGAGAAGTTACTTCATAAAAAAAATTCAATATTCTAATCACCCTTATTAGCTCAGAAAAAGTCTGGAATACACTGTAACATTGAATATGACACTATAAAGCCAAATATGGGAACTTTGGAGGTATGTTTTTCTGCCTTCACTGCCTTTGCTGTACGGGGCTTGTAATAGGAATTATTAATGGATCCACAAAATAAAGGAAATGTTTTGTGGCTTCCTATCTTTTCTACATCTCCTGTGGCAAACATTGGCACACTTCCATTTAGTTCAAACTCTCCAAACTTTCGTAGGCCTCAGGGGATGATCAGTTTATCGGTGCTCTTGGACTGGTTCTGAATATCTCCGAAGGTAATTTTTTGTAAGCCCCTTTGACTAATGCAATTTTTTCTCTTTGCCAAGGCTAACTTTTTTTTGCAAATGCCAACCTTTTAAAGTCTGATCATCTCTGCCACTTGCCTTAAGGTCATCCCAACATGTGTACATGCAGGGAACTCCAGTGACTAACTGGATCTATAGCTGTCACTTCTACCCTCCTCTAACACACCCTTACAATAAAAATTACAAATAAATATGGAAATTAAACTTTTACACATTGCAATCCCAACACTGTGTGTAATATTTGGATATAAGGTGTATTTCAGAACCATCC